>OVBE01005961.1:0-19356 GCA_900406425.1 Iberis pinnata
AAATGTTTCTTGATTAGAAATAGGAACTAGAATTCTTATATAAGGAGATGCTGAGTTATAGCATAACTTATGATGAGAGCTTATGAGATTTGAGAGGTTTAGGTTTTGAGAGATTTTCCTAAAGCTAATAAAGAAGAGTTATTTCTTTATATATAAGTCTTATCATCCAACAATTGGTTTTGAGAGATTTTCCTAAAGCTAATAAAGAAGAGTTATTTCTTTATATATAAGCCTTATCATCCAACAGTTTGCACAAACTGATACACCAAACCGATAGTTAGTCTATGTCCCAAAAAAATATAGCGTGCGGTTTGGTGAAATCGGTACACCAAACCGCAATGAGCTTCAGAGTCCATAACTCTCTCATATTTGACGCTATGATGACGTGCAATAGCTCTTTGGAAAGCTGATTCAAAGGGCTACAATTTTTATGAAGAAGTCTTCTTCGCAGTTGAAGGTGGTGTAAAAGATGCATATTTGGGACGGACAATTTGGAGCTTCAAATATAGTGGATCACAACTTTGCCAGTTCATATCTTGCAATTCCCTGGGGCGTTTAAGGTGATTTATGGCTTGCTGGAAAGCTTGAATACATGACTACAATATCCTTGAAGATGCCATGATAAAATTTCCATTGTAAAATCTCCAAATCGCTTGACTTTAAGGCTTGCTGTTTTGATCCTTATCCAGTCTCCTTTTTTTTGCTCTTTTGTACCCAATACAGATCTCTTTTTATTTCATTCACCTTCAACACCTGAAACATGAATATGATATGCAAATGCAACCTATACATGCCTAAATGCAAGTGAATATACCTAAAATGAGTATGAAATGAGAGTTAAAATGCATCAAAAACAAAATATATCACTTCTCATTGGAAATTACATTTGTCCATTTTCAGATCCATAAATTTGGATCTAAAAATAATATTTACACCTATTGATTTATTTGACGGAATAGAGGAAAAGAAGAGGTTAGTGTAATTGTAAATATCCTCATGCATTTGAAAATACATAAATATCATCAATTCAATCCTCATAAATACATACATAATTTGAAAATATCCTTTTATTTAAAAAAATGTGTATTAAATATTATTCCATATGTAGAAAAAAAGTATTATTCCATATATAAAAAATGGAAAAACACATAACTTAGAAAAAACAAATCATTATGGTGGTGATTGGTAAGTGCTCTGGATTTATATTTTTTGCTGTAGAAACTTGGCTGTAGGAATTATTGTTGTAGCTTCTTCTTTTTTTTGCTGTAGGATTTTGGCTGTAAAAATCTTGGCTGTAGGTTTTCAAAATAAAATTATGATTGGCAAATATCAATGATGTATGATTATTTTATTGTCTATTAAAAATTATAGTGAACATAATAAAATAAATAAATTAATACACCAACAAAAATAAGATTATGAAAATGTGTAAACATAAAAATAAAATGATTTATGTTGTGTTAAAAGAGGCTTTAACTTTATGTTATTTGTTACATAAATTCGACTGTTTTTTATTTTATGATTGTAAATTTTTTGTTGTTTCCAATATAAATAAATATTCAAACAAAAAATTGAAACGACGTACTTATATACACATATATATAGCTATAATATATTAGTAAAAATATATCATTTCCATAAAAATAATGATATGGTATGTGTATTATTTTATATAACTCATCTACAAAAATGAACAACATGACTTTTATGACTGTTTTATTTTAATTAGAATTTTATATAAGTAATATTACACTTATTTTTATACGTGTATAATATAGTTTTACTTGTTAAATATGAAAATCAAAAGTGCAAACGAAGAAAAAGAAACAAAATATTCAAAGCATAAATTATTAGTGCTCTAGTTTTTTTGCTTTGTAGAACTAAAAAGTAAACAACATGAAATATATTGCTTTAGAAATCAAAAATCTTTACATAGCTTGATTGGTGAAAACTTAATGCTTTATAAATTAATATGGTTCTACATATATTCTAAAGTACTTATCAATCAGTCCTATTAAAAAAAAAAAAAAATTATGAAAGTCCTAAAAAGTTCAAATCACAACATATAATAAGCTCACGTGGATTGAAGATTTTAAGAATAAAGTAAAAACATAGAAAAGTTAAATAAAATTAGAGAAGAGTCACGTGGAAGAAGAGACATGTAAACATCATTCGGTTATTTTAGTAATTATTGTAGAAAATATGATGCATATATTTTGTTTTGTCACTTTAAATTCTACATCATAACGAGCCAACTTAATAGGTCAAACTCTATTAGAAGCACTCATATTTATTTTTTTTGTCACAAACATCTCATTAAGTTAGTTAAAGTAGTTTTACAACAAAAGATGATGGATCATGCTTAGCTTGAGATGCTAAATTATGTGTCAAAAAATTAAAGCCTCGAGAGATATAAAGATAGGAAACAAATGAAAACAGCAGAGAAAGCTTAATAATGTCACTAAGAAGAGTCGAGCTGTAATGCTTCCAAAATCTTTGCTAAACAGAGGAGTTAAGAGCTTGTTGGAGAGAAGTCATCAAATCCTGGCAATCATTTTGAACAGTAACAGCGTTATAACCCAGCCTACATACTTAAGTAAGGCTCTCTTTTACAACAACAGCTCCAGCTTCAAAGGGAGAGGAAGTTGGAGGTAATGATGAGTAGCCTATGACCAATAGCTTTGTGTTGTATAGGAGAGCCCAACCAATGCCAATTGCATCTTCGGGTGATGTCCAAGCTGCATCTGTAAACAGAACGGGTAAGCCATTAGAATGAGAGTAATGTAGTGGATCATATGAGGGTAATGCAGAATGTTGATGTACATCCATAGAACTCATATGTCAGGCAAGTTTGTGGTTGTGAATGAGACCACTGCTGTAGATCAATAACAGCCTTATGAATAACTTAAGGGATTAACCATCTCTTATTATGGTAAAGTAGATCATTCCTCTTTTTCATATCCTCCAGAGGAGATATGGAGAAAGTCTGAGGCTATGAGTATCTTGAATACCATCAGTTACAATCATTTTCTGTTGAAGAACATAAAGGAGAGTCTCGGGTAAGTCACCAGAAAAGTGAGCTATGGAAAGATCCTCAAAAGGGGCAAGTTTCCAAACTTCTAAGGAGACCCTAGAGCCAAGGATAAGCACTCATATTAATCTTTAAAAATGGTCAAAAAACGGTGGAGGTGACAACCATTATTTATGCCCCTTGCTCCATTGTCTATCCTAACTTAAGCTATTTTTTTATTAAGTTAAAGATCATGGTAATTTGGCCTAATCTCTCTTATATCTTACCATCAAACTAATCTTATCATGTGTTTGTTTATTTGTGTAAGTGTTAGGATTTCATAAATCCATAAACCATAATTCAAATAAGTTTTTAGTGAAAAAACATAAGCGAAAAAAGTGACTTTAGATCTGTGGTGATGAGTTGCCGAAAGTTTATGTATTTTCAGTTAGAATTGTCTTGGATCCATAATCCTCTATTTATAAGAGATTTAGTTTTTAGTATGACTCTTCATCATTGATATACTCGATTTTTACGTGATTTTATCACTTATATTAGTCTTTTTTGAGTCAAAGATGGTTTTTAGATTCTTTTAGTCTTTTATAGAGCTAGTTCTGGTTAAAGGTGGCTTTGGATAAGATTGAGATGTTTCGAGATGCTTTTGATGCAAATTAACGTATGCAGATGCAGAGTCCGAAAAAAAGGTTATAAGTTTAGCAATGTTTGAAGATACTATTGGATCGAGCTTGGACACAAGATAACCACTTGAGATATCTTTCATATGAACGTGGTTTTAAGTCAATCCAACAAAAGTTATGACTATTCTATTGAAGACTAGTCAAGCTGTCTCGCATAAGAAGTCATACCAGATTGGTGTACCGGTGTCACCAAACGGGTATGAGCATACCTATTTGGCATATCGGTTTCATCAAATCAATATAAACCGAGTTGAAGTCAAAACTTATCTTTGGCCAAATTCTTTACTCATTTTCTTTTGGATTGACCCAAGACATTTTTTAGGGGACTTATAAATTGATTTTAGATCGAATCATCTTATCTTGAATCTTTCATCCTTTGTTTATAATTTTCTTTCTACTTTTGTGTAAAATTTTTTTTTTATCTATTGAAGCATTTGGTTTGATTTTCTTCTTTCTTCTTGTTTATTTCTTTGTTTATCTTGTTAGATCACGGATAAACACAATCTTATCATGAAGATTTGTATTTATATTATGTTTCGTTAATAGTTTTATTTTAAGAAAATGAGTTAAATTGATCAGGGTAATTAAGGCATGGTGTATGATGATTAGAGTTTAGATTTGTAATATTCTCATTCACTTAATGCTCTTAATGCTACAATAGACCTGATCATTCAAACCTATAACCCAAACAAATCCATTTTGGAAGGTGTTTGTGAAAAAGTCTAAATGAATTACTCGTGTGCTAAATGATACCTAGCCAAAAGATTGTGTTGGAAAGTTTAGTGGCTGAATGGATTAGATAATAATGCTTCTTTTAATGTAATTAGCTAAGAGATTATGTTTATTGCATGAATAGAAAATGAATTAGTACTATCAGATTGGATTAGTCTAAATTAGGAAATGTTAGACATACAAATTAGCATTGATTGAATGAATTAGCATCATGAACCTATACTTGATCACCGAAGTTAATAACATTGACCCTTTTTTTAACTTTTAAGCCTTGATCATTTGTTGACTTTTGTTACTTTGGTTAACTTTTACATATATGCATGTTTTTAAGTTTAGTTACCAAATCATCTACTCTATTAGTTTAGATTAAGTGGAATTCTTATAAGTTTTAGTGCGATAATTTTTTTCAATTTGGATTAATACCTCATTCTAGAATGACATAAACAAGGGAGTAGTGAGGACTACTTGACATAGACATAAAAACCTATTATCAATCATAAAGGTATCCACACATAATTATTTTATAACACTTATATCTCAAATCTTTTATTTTATTCTACACTAATCAAATAATATTTAACTTATTAAATATGATCTAACATATTAATCTATACATGTATAGTCCCAAAATAGATTTTATAGAATATATTAGGGTATTCTCAAAAATACCACTAAAAAATGGGTGTGTCAAAATACCATACAATCTTAATTTGTTCTAAAAATATCATATTTTTTAAAAAATACCACAAAATTGTTTTTGTTTCAAAAATACCACAAAATTTTTTTTGTTTCAAAAATACCACAAATTGAAATAACTTTAAAACTTTAAATTTAAACCATAAATCTCAAAAACATAACCTTACCATTTTCAAAACAAAATCTTACCTTTTTAAAAACTAACTCATAAACTCATTTTAGTGAACCTAAACCCAAAAATTTAAATTCTAACCTTTTAAAATTCACTTAATGTTTATGGTATTTTTGGAAAAAAAAATAAATTAATGGTATTTTTGAAAAAAAATAATATAATAGTATTTAAAAAAAATTTTAATGATATTTTTGAAACGTTTGAAAATGTAATTTTATTAAATTTGATCGTATTTTTAAAGAATTCATGAAGATAATGTTACGTGTGTATTAGTGTATATTTCATATATCTAGCTATGCACGGGAGTAGCAATCTCCATGAAAATTAATCATGAGAATTTTAGTTAAATAAAAAACGTCAGGGAATTAGTTCCAATAGATTTTGGCTGTTTCATCAGTTTCTCAAGACATTTGTCTCTTGGGGGCACTCAAATCACATTTTGATATTAATTTCTGCATATAGTTTTCTGACTTATTCCTTACTTGAAAAATATAGTCTAAAATAATGTATATAAAATAATAATAAGAATATTCAAATCGGAAGACTTCCGTAATAGCAAAATAAATTGTTTGGAGAACATTAGTTGTACCAAAAATGGCAAAAATACTATTCAATTAATGATACGTCTCTGTCTCTCCAACAATTAGACCTTCCCTTACATATACCTCCCTGAAAGTCTAAAGGGGCACTAAGAATCTAATTAAAATAATTTCAACTTTCTAATAAGGCTAGGATTGTAAACAAAAGAAAATCCTGTTCAATAGGAAACTAGACTAAATCAATTATACACCATTATATATATATATATATAGATATTCATATTTTACAAATTCTATGATACTCCTTTTTTATTTTCAATCTTGCATAATTACACGGTTTACACCTCATAAACAGAATTTATGCCATACTTCATAAATTACAAATTTTAACCACTAAATCACAAAAGCATAGTTCTTACAAAATCTTATATCTTCAGTATAAATCCATGTGGGAGTGAAGATCCACTCTCTCACTATATCAATGGGATCTCTGTCGTCATTGCCGGAGAGCACTTCAGCTCTCTCATCGTCATCGCCGGAGAGCACTTCAGCTCTCCCACCACCATTACAGAGAGCACTTCAGCTCTATGGTCATCACTCCGGAGAGCACTTTAGCTCTCTCGTCGTCATCGCTGGAGAGCACTTCAGCTCTCTCGTCTTCATCGCAGAGAGCACTTTAGCTCTCCCACCACCATTACAGAGAGCACTTCAGCTCTCTGGTCATCACTCTAGAGAGCACTTCAGCTCTCTCATCGTCATCGTCAGAGATCACTTCAGCTCTCTCATCGCCTCTCCGGAGAACACTTCAGCTCTCTCGTCGTCATCGCTGGAGAGCGCTTCAGCTCTCTCCTCGCCTCTCCGGAGAGCACTTCAGCTCTCTCGTCATCATCGTCGGAGAGCACTTCAGCTCTCTCGTCATCATCGTCGGAGAGCACTTCAGCTCTCTCGTCGCCTCTCCAGAGAGCACTTCAGCTCTCCCGTCGTCATCGCCGGAGAGCACTTCAGCTCTCTCGTCGCCTCTCCAGAGAGCACTTCAGCCCTCTCACCATGTTTACAGAGAGCACTTCAGCTCTCTCACCATGTCGTTTGACTCTCTGTTAATGGGCTCTCTCAGCCCGTTAACTCGAGATGTGCTTCAGCTCTCTTTGATAATTGGGCTTCTCAAACCCATTTAAAAGATCGAGGCCCATTTAGCGAGCTGGGGAGGTTGACCGAGCACACGACGGAGTCAACGCCGAGGATTGCACCAAAGTAATTGCGGGATTGTCTGTTACAAGGAGAATTCAAAGAGAGGATCCGCGCATTAAATGCCATAAATGCGAGCTCATTAAGGAAGCTGGGAGACGATAAAAGGGAGATGGAGAGCTTTGGGAAAGGGGTTCGAAAATCATTTGTAAAACTCTTGAGAAATCATTTTGTAACTTTCATTGAAAATTCATAGGCAATAAATACTCATTTTTCGATTTCTTT
This sequence comes from Iberis pinnata, assembly GCA_900406425.1. NCBI lineage: Eukaryota > Viridiplantae > Streptophyta > Magnoliopsida > Brassicales > Brassicaceae > Iberis > Iberis pinnata. The sequence goes on from OVBE01005961.1 coordinate 7,318, forward strand.
GATATTTTCGTTGATATTTTGGTGTGAGGCAATTTCTGCTCTCACATTTTGGCGCCGTTTGTGGGGAGAGAAGACAAACATCCCGGTGAAGTAGCTGAAGAACGTTGACTCTACCCATAATAAGAATGGAAACACCCACTAACACTCATGTCGAAAACCAGGAGACCCAGTCGTGAACTAGGACTCCTTAGCTGAGTTGAAAGTGATGCTAGCGGTGCTGGTGGCGTCTGTTGAGAAGCAGAAAGAATCAAGTGATACGCTTATCGCACGCTTCAACAGTCACGAGGATCACGTGACGACCCGACTCGTGTCCTTGACGAATGTCCATTCGGATTTGGAGGTCCATCTCGGAGCTCTGACGAACCCAATTGGGAGAGCCGAGGCGATGGTTTTGATCCCAGAGAACACATGAGGTGGTGGTACCAGAGGCGAGAGCTCTCTGGAGCGAGCCGGAGAGCTGGCGGTTCTCAGTGTACAAACTAGAGAACTAAAGGGCCCCTGGATGCGAACCAGAGACCTGGTAATCCTGAAGATCCGAGCAAGAGAGCTGATAACCCTACAGGCTGGATCCGAGCAGGAGATCTGAGGACATCCCATCCTCGCAGCGAAGAAGCGAAGGCTCTGTGGATGCGAACCGGAGAACTGAAAACCAGAGGACTCTAGGAGAAATTGGAGAGCTGTACACTCCAAGCTCCATGCAGAGAGCCGGAGATAACATGGGAAGGAGTTCTCACGAGCAAAGAGATCGCGATTATGACACGCTCCAAAGATCTATTGATAAGGCGAATGCCAAGCTCCTTGAAGTGACCTCGAAGGTGCATAGAGTCGCTAGCGCGGCTCCAGAGATCGATCGCGTTATCGCGGAGACGGAAAGGACTTCTTTCATCGTGCATATCGCCGAGGCACGGATAAAAGATACCAGAAAGTTAAGACTCCTCGTCTATGAGGGGAAGTCTGACCCAAAGGAGCACATGACAGCCTTCAGAATCGCCGTCACCAGAGCGCATTTCAGTGAAGAAGAAAAAGATGCAGGGTACTGCAGACTTTTCGTCAAAAATCTCACAAGATCAGCCCTCGAGTGGTTTTCCCAACTTTAGGGGGTTCGATTGACAACTTCACGTGGTTGTCGACAACATTCCTGAAGTACTATTCCATTTTCATGGACAAAGGAACCTCGGATGCTGACATTTGGACTCTAAGTCAAGGTCAAAAATGAGTCACTCTGAAGCTTTATCGAGCGTTTCAAGAATGTTAAAGCAAAGGTGGCCGATGTGAGCGAGTCGACAGCACTAGCTGCTCTTAAGCATGGGCTCTGGCATGAGTCCCCATTCCGCTTCGACCTGACAATTCATAAGCTGGAGACAATCGAGGATGCTCTCCATCGCTCTACAAACTGGATGATCGCTGAAGAGGAAAAAGTTGCTCTTTCCAAAAAATTCAAGATTGTAAGAGGAACCCCTGATTCGACCCTCTCCCCAAAGAAATTCGAGAAAAGAGATAACAAGGAGTACCGAGATAGTTCTAAGGGGTCTCACACGTACAACATAGAGAAAGGAGGAAGGAAGCAAGAGACCATATATGGACCGCGTATGCTAGGGCGCGACCCAGACACTTATTACGAGTTACACAAATGCAACAACCATGCCACACATGAATGCTTCAAGCTGAAGAATTTCCTTAGTAATAAATTCGCTAAAGGAGAGTTGAAACGTGGAATTGACTTAGAGGCAATTGTTCGCGAGATGGAAGCCCCAGAGGAAAATAGAGAAGCTCCTGCAGGGAAGAGGCCGCGAAGCCCGGAGCAAGGAAGCACTCCAAAGGCTCCTCAATAGAAGCATATCGACTTCATCATGGGGGGATCTAGACACTGTCGAGAATCAGTTTCTTCGGTAAAGTCATATGTGAGAAAGGCAAAATTTGGAAAAGCAAGACACAATCCAGATCTTGGAAGTGAGATAAACTTCACCGAGCAAGACGCTTCCCACTTAGATCTACCACATGATAATGTCTTGGTCGTCGAACTCGACATTGGAGCGAATTGTGAGATATCACGAGTACTAATCGATACAGGGAGCACTGTGAATGTCATGTTCCTCAACACGCTCAAACGGATGGGGCTCGACAGCACAGAGGTGAGAGGTCCTCCAACCCCATTGACAGGGTTTAGCGGGGAAACAGAGATGTCGCTTGGGATGATAAAACTTTTGGTGTCCATGCAAGGTGTCCATAAGCTCATTGAGTTTACAGTCGTAGATCGACCAGCAGCTTATAACGTTACTTTGGGGACCCCTTGGCTCCATGAAATAAAAGTTGTCCTGTCAACATATCACCAATGTGTGAAGTTCCCCGCTAAAGGTGGCATAGGAATTCTCCGCGGAAGCCAGAAGAATTCTCAGATATGCTACATGGCTGACATCAAGTCCAGGGTTCAATAGCAACTAAAGAGCTTGAGTTGTTCTTCGAGAGAGGATAGTCCGAGTCTGAGGCCTGACGAGGTCCACTCCGCGTCAAGTCCGGGATATGAAATAGAGAAAGATTCGCAAAAATACACCATAAAGATTTCTTTAGACCCGTTGGATCCGGATAAGTGCGTAATTATAGGATCCTAGCTAAAAGGATAGCTGAGGCGTGAGTTGATTCGATTCCCGCAACAAAATAAACAAACATTTGCATGGACAACCAGCGATATTCCAGGAATAAGTCTCGATGTGATTTCGCACGAGTTAAATGTTGATGGCGAAAACTTGGGCCTGAGAAGTCGCAAGCTGTTAATGACGAAGTAACGAAGCTTCTGGCGAACGGATCAATCAGAGAAGTCCATTACCCTGAATGGTTGGCGAATCCCATGGTGGTGAAGAAGAAGAATGGGAAGTGGAGAATCTGTGTTGACTTTACAGATCTTAACAAGGCTTTTCCAAAGGATAGCTTTCCGCTTCCTCATATTGACCGGCTTGTGGAAGCGACAGCATGGAATCAATTGCTCTCTTTTATGGATGCTTTTTCTGGATATAACCAGATTCTTATGAATCCGGAAGACCAAGAGAAAACATCATTCATAATTGATAGAGGGATCTACTGTTACAAAGTCATGTCATTCGGTTTAAAGAATGCCGGTACAACATATCAGAGATTGGTGAACAAAATGTTTTCATCTCAACTCGGCAAAACCATGGAGGTTTACGTCAATGATATGCTGGTTAAGTCCTTAGTGAAGGACAAGCACGTCCAGCACCATGCTAAGTGCTTTGAGACCCTCAATCAGTTCGGGATGAAGCTAAATCCAGAGAAGTGCACCTTTGCAGTCACTTCCGGGGAGTTCTTGGGCTATCTCGTAACTGAGAGGGGGATCGAGGCGAATCCAAACCAGATAACCGCAATTCTTTCAATGCCATCACCCAAGATGCTAAAGGAAGTCCAACGTTTAACAAGAAGGATCGCTGCGCTAAACAGGTTCATCTCGCGATCGACAGACAATTGTCTTCCTTTCTTCCAACTTTTAAAGGAGAACAAGCGGTTCCTTTGGGATGATCAATGCGAGAATGCGTTCGCAGAGTTGAAGAATTACCTTTCCAACCCACCTGTGTTGGCAATGCAGGTGCAGGGGGAGTCCTTGTACTTATATGTAGCAGTTTCTCCCGTCGCAATGAGCAGGGTGCTGATCCAAGAAGATGGAGCGAACCAAAGACCAATTTTCTACATCAGCAAAAGTTTAGTTTCTCCCGAAACAAGATACACGATGGCCGAGAAACTAGCTCTTGCCGTAGTAACTTATGCAAGGAAGCTCCGCCCATATTTCCAATCCCATTCGATAGTGGTGATGACAACGCAACCACTGCGAACAATTCTCCATGGCCCGAACCAATTCGGAAGAATGGTCAAGTGGGCTATAGATTTGAGCGAATATGACATTGAATACCGAAATCGATTGAGCGCAAAGTCACAGGTGTTGGCAGATTTTATCGTCGAATTGCCAATAGGACTTCATGAAGGATCACCGTCGTAACAAGTATGGAGACACCAATTCGATGGCCCGTCAACACGATCAGGATTAGGAGTTGGAGTGCGGTTAGAATCCCCAACAGGAGAGGTGATAAAACAATCATACTAACTCACATTCAACGCTTCAAATAATGAATCGGAATATGAGGCGCTCATCACAGGCTTAAGATTAGCTTTGGGAATTGGGGTGAAAGATCTTCAAGCTCAAAGTGATTCCCAGCTCGTGGCGAGCCAGATAAGCGGAGAATATGAGGCCAAAGATGATAGAATGGGAACCTACTTGGAGGTTGTTCAAGGACTGATAGATCAATTTAACAAATTTGAGCTGACAAGGGTCCCGCGAGGCGAGAATAGTTCGGCGGATGCACTAGCTGCATTAGCATCAACGTCTGATCCTTTGGTGAGAAGAATGATTACGGTGGAGACCATTGAGACACCAAGCATATCTCTTGCAGATAGAATCCTGACGATACAAACAAGATCCATAAGGATGCGTTCTCAACAAGCGCCTATAAAAGCTGTTGCGGAAGATACTATCCCAGACTCATAGGAAATTGTCGCAGACGATGTTATACCAGTCGGCAGTGAGCTCAGCTCGGAAGTCAAAGCTAACCTTGATTCAGACGTCGACGATCAGTCCGATTCGGGTAAAATTGGTACAACCGAAGGAAGGAACGATCCCGTAGACAGTCGGCTCAACTCAGAGCAAGCATCTACAAGAAGCATCGGATCCCCTGGTATTCCCCTCGACTCAGATGCCAACAATCCGCCCAATGCAGAACAAGCTACTGCGACAGAAGAGCAAATACCAAACGGTTCGAGTGAAGAACATGGAGATTGGAAAACCCCGATCGAGGCATATATAACAACGAGAAAAAACCCAGGAGACAAGTGGAAAGCGCAAAATTTGAAGGTTATAAGTGCACGATTTTGTATGGTTGATGGACTTCTCTACAAGCGCAGTGTCGCATGACCTTACCTCGTGTGCATGGAACCTGGAGAAGCATTGACCATCATCACGGAAGTCCATGAAGGTTTTTGCGGATCACATTCGCCAGGTTGGATGCTAGTCTTAAAGATTAAAGGGTTAGGATATTTCTGGCCAACTATGGTAAAGGAATGTGAAGAGTATGCGCGAAGGTGTGAACAATGTCAAAATCATGCTCCGTTCATACACCAACCTGCCGAGCAACTTTCTTTCATATCTTCACCATATCTATTTATGAGATGGTCGATGGATATCGTTAAACCGCTCCACCCCTCGACTGGGGGGGGGGGGCAAGATTCCTCCTAGTTTTGATGCATTTCTTTTCTAAATGGATAGAAGCAGGAGGCTTCAAAAATTTTACCGAAGCGGTAGCCCAAAAATTTGTTTGGTGAAACGTGGTTTATCTTCGGGGTTTACCCTACGAGATAGTAACCGACAATGGATCCCAATTCATCTCAAACAAGTTCAAGGCGTTCTGTTCAACATGGAAGATAAGGTTGAGCAAGGCAACACCAAGATATCCTCAAGGAAACGGCCAAGCAGAAGCGGCGAACAAGACTTTACTCACTAATCTAAAGAAGAGATTAGGAGCTTTCAAATAAGGATGGTCTATTGAGCTTCACGGTGTACTTTGGGCTTGCCGAACTACACCTAGGAAGACAACTGATGAGACTTCGTTCTCTCTTGTGTATGGGATGGAAGCGGTGGTCCCAGCAGAAGCTGCCGTCCCTGGGCTTAGAAAAACGGTTAATACCGTGGATTCTTGTAAGAATGATGAGATGATGATGGAAAACCTTGATCTAATAGACGAAAGGCGGGATCAAGCCTCTGCGAGACTCCAAAACTATCAACATGTAGTGGCGCATTACTACAACTCTCGGGTAAAGATCCAACGTTTCAACATCGGCAATCTGGTGCTCCGGCGAGTATTCTCAAACACGGTCGAGTATGGAGCCGAAAAACTAGGCATAAACTGGGAAGGTCCTTACAAAGTGACGAAATTTGTGCGTTATGGCGTTTACGAGCTGGATTCTGAAGACGGTGTCAAAGTCCCAAGATCATGGAATGCAATGCATCTGAAAGCATACTTTTGATTCTAAAATATAGGATAGCATTGTACTCGAGTTCATGATGGAATTTCTGTGTTTTGTTTACATTAATAAAGACGTTTCTGCATTTTAATTTGAATCTTTCATATATATTTTTTTAAAAAGGAGCCCGGACCGCATTCACTCAAAGAACGCGAACCGAGCCTCATAAATGCTAAAATGAAAACTAAAATAAAAGCTAAAATGAAAGCTAAAATAAAAGCTAAAGTAAAAGCTTAAAAAGATAAGAAAAAAACTAAAAGCTAAATAAAAAATCTAAGTTAAAAGCTGAAAGCTAATTAAATACAAGTTCACGAATCAGAAATCTGCGCTCAAAAGTAAAATGAGTTCGGGATGAACTCAAACAAAAACCAACAAAAGGGTTTAAGGCCTAAGGGGCGGACTACTAAGAAGGATTCCGAACTAAGCTCAAGCAATGCTAGAAAGCGGAAAAGAGCGTTAATGGCATTCACTAGAAATATGACAAAGAAGTGGTGACCAATTGAAAACAATATGACAAAGAAGTGGTGACCAATTAAATTTTAGCTAAGTGTTGTTGATAGTGTATGCAAAGACAAGGGAACAAGAAAAAATATAATAACAACAATACGCCAAGTTGAAAAAATCCATAGAGCAAAGCATCAAAGCATCGGGCCGTCCCGAGCAAAATGTGATGAAGTCTCAAAAATAACAAAGTAGGCTTCGGGTAATCCCGAACAAAACTCAAAAACATAAAGTGCTAGGGATAACAACGTAAGTCAAAATAATAAGATAATCCTAAGTCTGCATAGGATCATCCTCGGTAGCTGCGCAAATCCCCTCTATCATCTCGTCTACCTTGGGACCAAGATTGGACCCAAACTCGTCAATGGGAGCTAGCGCACCCTCCGAAGGAAGAGCCAAACCGCCAACTGCGATGTCGGTAAAAGGAGCAGGTGAGGTCCTAGTAGGAGCGAGGAGCGGCGTAAAAACAGGAGAAGAATGTTGAATCTTAAAAACTGCAGGCAGAGACGGCGAACCTAAAAAGAGCCACACGAACCCATCTAAGTCTAGATGAGGAATCTTCGCCTCGGCCTCGACGGACGTCTTCTTCGTAATCTCGGTGTCAGTAGCAAGCACCTCAAGCTCTGCCTTGAGATCCGACATCTCACCCTTGGATATGTCTGTGAGAAGCTCAAAGTTGGCGCTAATCTCGCGAAAGTATGCCGAAGAATCGCGAGCAGCGTCCCAAGCAACAAGGTGAAAGGTGAAGTCTCACCTGCTCAATCCCAGCCCTGGAAATCTCGACAACTGCCCTCTTCGCCTCATCCTTAGCTTGAGCCGAGTCGAGCTCACGAGCGCTGGTGAGAGCATTGATGTGTGCTTTTGCCTTCTCAAGGCAGGCTACCAAGTTGGACTTGTCATCCTCGAGTGCAAGTTTCTCTTTGTTGAGAGCCAGATTAAGGTCTATGAATTCCTTGTACTTCTCTTACATGTCAACTCGCTCATTCTCCGCATGCATCACACGAGCCTCCGCGGACTCCCAAAGTCGTTGGTGCTTCTTGGCCCACTTTACAACCTCTAAGTCACCCTCGTGCTCAAGACGTAAGGCCTCAAGCTCAGTAGTAAGCAAGGCAATCTAATCCTCAGCGGCCTTCAAGCTGGACTACTTCTTGGCGACGCCTAGTTGGCGGCAAAACGAGTCAAGAGTTGCGTTGTACTAACCCAAAGTCTGGATAAAGATAAAAAAACAAAAAGAAAACATTTCAATGTCAAGTATAAAAATGAATAAGGACAAAGTTTTATGAAGTATAAAAATGACAATCGGGTTGTTGGAGTTGTACCCGAAGTCCCATTTGTACCTCTGCCTCTTCGTGCCGCCTCCCCATTTCCCAGTCTCTGAGGCCTTCCTTTTCAAGGACCCTCGAGGGGCAGGATCGCGCACCGCGACCTGAGAGGTGTCCTGAGGCGCGGGGAATGCAATGATGGGTCGGCGATCAGAGGATTTGGCGAGAGCAGAACCACCAGCTTCCGTCATGGGGGGAGCTGCGGCACGAACATGAATAGAAGCAGGGCCATCATGTAGAGTGGCAGGTAGCACCTCACGAGGAGTCAGCACGTTCACTGGTTGAGCGGTCGCAGCTTTGGCTTTCCTTGCGGCACGATAAGCAGACATCTCAGCGTCTTGAAGGTCGTCGAGAGCTGAAAAGGGAAACCATAATCATAAGTAAAATGTTTAAGACAAAGAAAATCTCTAAGTGTTAGGGAAAACCAACTAGCAAGTTCCTCGGGATGGTAGAAAGATCGTTGAGAGTCAACGTAATTCTTGAGGTGGAGAGCTGACTCGAGAACTCTAGAGCGGTCGAACGTTTCCCAAGCGCACTTCTTGCTGAGACAAGTGATCATGAAGTCTTCTAGATCGGCAGGAAGCTTGCTCGTACGTCCACCCTTCTGAAGTTGCAATGCACAAAGAAAGTAATAACAAACACATAAGTATCAAGAGATATAAAGATAAACTCAAACACAAACAAACATAGTAAGCTCAAATTCGAGCCGCTACTTGGTTCAGGAGACCAAGTCGTAACAGCTAGATGAGAGAGACGACCAAAAGTCGACTCGTTCACTATAAAATAAAAGTAAGATTGTTTCCAATCCTCATCCTTATCCAGTCTTCCGGAGATGATACCGCAATATTGATTCGACATCAAATAAAAGAAGCCCCGTTGTTTGGGAGCTTTCCTCATTGCTTCAAGACGAGCGAGGGAATGAATATCAAGATCAAAACCATTCTCTTCTGCAAGGGTTTGCAACCCAACAATTGTGCGAATGGCATTCAGACAAAGTTGCAGCAAATCAAGCACGAGAGCATACATTCCCTAAAGCACACCTCATATCCACAGCAAAGATCATTCCTAACAATCTCCGGATTCTCTAAAGGGGACGGAGAGATAAGCTCAACGTCTCTCGAAATAAGGTAGTCGTTTCGAAATCCTAACAACCTTTTCGACGTTAACCTAGAACAAGAGTGAGGTACGAAGAGAGGAAACTTAGCTAGAATAGAGGAAGGTGCTCCACTTGTTGCGATGTGAGAGGTGGCTCGCGGAATCAGGCTCGGCTCGGGTGGCAAATGCCCAAGAGTAGCCGAAGGGCTAGAGCTCGGCTCGGGCGAGAACCGCGGTAATGGCTCCGAGAGTAAAACCACGAATAGAGTGTGCTCAAGAATACGGGGCATGAGCAACTCAATTCCCGAGATGAACCTTGGCTCGGGCAAGAGGAAATGACCTCGGTGTGATCCGAACCAGGGGAGAGAGGTGGAACTTGTGTCCGGTTTGGTGCGGGAAAAGGGTCGGACGGAGAAATGCTCAGCCTGGGGAAATGGCTCACCGAATCAGGGAGAGTGCTTGTCGGCTCTAGGAGAGGGCCCCTCAGCTCGGGATAAAGGGCCGTAAGCTCGGACGGGAGAGTTCTCGGGGCTCGGGACTAAGGCCTGTCAACTCGGGTGCTGGGCAGCTCGGCTCAGACAGAAGACCCACTGGCTCGGAGCGAAGACCTGTCAGCTCGGGTGTTGGGCAGCTCGGTTCGGGCGCGACATCTCTCGGCTTGGACTGAAGACCTGAAAGCTCTCAGCTGGGCAGCAAGCGACTTGGGTGCTCTCGGTTCGGCTCGGGGGGCGAGCTCATCAACTCGAGCGAGTGACCCGGCGGTGAAGCGCTCGGCTCGGAGGTATGACTCGGCGGTGAAGCGCACGGCTCGGAGGCCCAATTGGCTGGTCCGGGCGAAATTACCACCGTCTCGTCGGATTCGAGAGGTGATTCATGGCTAGTCCGAGAAGGTGAAAAAAATTTCATGGAGAAAATAAGAAAGAAGAGAAGAAAGGAGAGAAGAAGGAAGAGAAGAAATAAGAGAAGAAAGGAGAGAAGAGAGTAGAGATTGAGTGGAAGAGAAAAGAGAGAGAAATAAATAAGGAATCTTTTCTCAAAAGAAAAGGAGAATTCCTTTTAAAAAGGAAAAAAATCCAACAAGTAAAATAAGAGAATTTAGATAAAAAATGATCAATTCTCAAGAAATTTTGAAACTTAATGAAAAACAAAAAATTTCATATTTTGGTGAAGAACGACGAAGAACTAAAGAAAAACTGCATGTTTTGATCCATAAAAGACCAAATTTTGCACCGAAAAACTGTGGCCGGAAAACGGATTCAAACAAGCAAAAGTTACAAGATTTTTGGGAGAAAATCAAGAACACGTAGCAGCCAATGGAGAGCAAAAATTTACCTAAGGATCAAAAGCAAGAGAATCAAAAGAGAAATGAGGAGAATGAATTACCTAGAGATTCTGAATGAAGACGTGAATGAAGACTTGAAGCTCCCATAAGTCTTTAATGAGAAGTAAAACAAAACTCATGAAGTGAGTCTCAAGATGAACTTAAATAAGGGCCACAAAGAAGTTAATTTAGGTAAGGAGTTAAGGCCCAAATCCTCACCCAAGGAGGTGATTGGCATAGAATCTGGAGAATCTGGATTGACGGCATAAATTACGAGCTGCTGATTGAAATCTCGTAATGGAAACTTCTATGACGGGATTGGGGGGAAAAATATGGGAGTGAATATCCACTCGGGTTGGATCTTCGGAAAGGGGCTCGTGTCGGATATCGTTGTTGGGCCCTCTAGGCCCATCGGCTCTCTTACTACATCAATGGGCTCTCTCTCATCATCGTCGGAGAGCACTTCAGCTCTCCCACCACCATTACAGAGAGCACTTTAGCTCTCTGGTCATCACTTCGGAGAGCACTTCAGCTCGCTCGTCGTCATCGCCGGAGAGCACTTCAGCTCTCTTATCGCCTCTTCATAGAGCACTTCAGCTCTCCCACCACCATTACAGAGAGCACTTCAGCTCTCTGGTCATCACTCCGGAGAGCACTTCAGCTCTCTCGTCGTTATCGTCGGAGAGCACTTCAGCTCTCTCGTCGTCATCGCTGGAGAGCACTTAAGATCTCTCGTCGCCTCTCTGGAGAGCATGTCGGCTCTCTCGTCGTCATCGCCGTAGAGCACTTCAGCTCTCTCGTCGCTTCTCCAGAGAGCACTTCAGCTCTCCCGTCGTCATAGCCGGAGAGCACTTCAGCTCTCTCATCGCCTCTCCAGAGAGCACTTCAGCCCTCTCACCATGTTTACAGAGAGCACTTCAGCTCTCTTACCATATCGTTGGGCTCTCTCAGCCCGTTAACTCGAGATGTGCTTCAGCTCTCTTTGATAATTGTCTTCTAAACCCATTTAAAAGATCGAGGCCCATTTAGCGAGCTGAGGAGGTTGACCGAGCACACGACGGAGTCAACGCCGAGGATCGCGCCAATGTAACTGCGGGATTGTCTGTTTCAAGGAGAATTCAAAGAGAGGATCCGCACATTAAATGCCATAAATGCAAGCTCATTAAGGGAGCTGGGAGAGGATAAAAGGGAGATGGAGAGCTCTGGGAAAAGGGTTCGAAAATCATTTGTAAAACTCTTGAGAAATCATTTTGTAACTTTCATTGAGAATTCATTGGCAATAAACACTCATTTTTCGATTTCTTTGATATTTTCGTTGATATTTTGGTGTAAGGCGATTGCCGCTCTCACAATCCACACCTCGTTGATAGATTTAAATTGACAGCTTTTTCAAAATATAAAACATGATGGAAATGTTTTTCTCTAATGGTATGGTATATGATGAGTGTGATTTTAATCATTTTTTCGTAGTACGGTATGATAATCTTACCGCCACGTAATTCATGCTCACCCTCACCGGCTTAAAATAAAATTTCATTTAAATACACAAATTGTGTTCCAATTACCCTTTTAATACACGAACTATTCGAATACTCAACTTAATAAACTTCATTAGATTATTATTTTAAACAACTTCAACATGATCTACTTGTGAAAAAGTAACAAAAATAATAATCAATTAGATATATATATATATATATATATATATATATATATATATAT
>OVBE01005962.1:0-20712 GCA_900406425.1 Iberis pinnata
TACTATAATATATATATATATATATATATGCGAAACATAAATTAAATTTGAAAAAAACATATCTATAGTTAACAAACAAAATTGAAAATACATTAAAAATTAAAACTTTTAATTTTATAACCAATAACGTTAAACTCACTTAAATGTGTTATGAATTTCCTAAAACAAATAATTTTAGAAAATGAAACTAATATAATGCTAACTATATAACTTCTACAAACATATTGTATATAATATAATTAAATTTAAAATTCATACGAATATTTATCCCCGCGCATGGCGCGGGTTAGCTACTAGTATTTACTTAATTTTGATAAAAATTTTAATAAATCAGTAGATTTATTTCTTGTTACTATAGACTTATCTAATTTTGACAGATTTAATTAAAATTTGATAGACTTTTTTTTCCGGTAGACATAGATTTATTTATTTTTGCAAAACTTATATTTTCTCTACAAATTAATTTTCATTTGCCCACAAATTTATTAATTTCGGATAGACTTATTCCCTTTTCAACCGATTTATTTATTTTTAATAGATTTAGTTAACAAACTTCAATAGATTTATTTACTTTTGACCACAAACTTGTTTTTCTTTTTGAATACAAACTTATATAATTTTAACCAAAACAAACCAAAATAGATTGGTTAAGAAAAATCGTGACAAACCATGCAAACCGGATTTAAATCAAACCAAATAATAATTTAAATTTGTAAACCAAAATCATGATTTTAATTAAACCAAACTATAATTTAATTGTGTAAACAAAAGCATAACTTAATCTAGACCAAAAATAAAACTAAATCAAACCCTAACATATATAGACACGTTAGGAGGCATGACGTATGGCCGTCTTCTTCTTCTTCTTAGATAGATTTACGTTTCTTTCCATCAACTTTCCTTACTTTTCTACATAGATTGAGAAACTTACTCTTATATGTGGTAAATGGATATTTCACAAAACTAGATGGCTATTTGGTGTTGACAAGAAAAAAAGAAGCAAAGTTATAGAAGTAAACAATATAATTGCTATGAAATTTTGTTTATATGGTGATCAGAGAGTTCAAGATCGATACACATAATTACAAGGTGGAATTGAGCTACATGTATCCGAAAAAGGTGTTGTTGACATTACCACAAAACACACCGCCTATAGATATTGGAAATCAAAGGAAATTTTCTGGATTTTTGAAACAACTGAAGACCGAACCGATGCAAATTTGTCTTGAAGTTAAGGAAATATTTTTGGAGAAAGAAGATGATAATGTAGCTGATGATGAAGACGAGACTGTAAGTGACGAGGAAGATGATATATTTGACTATTGTGATGATTCACACGGAGCATCTTCCGGGGATGAAGACTTCACATCGTACGAGATAAAAGTTCAAGAAGGGGACACAAATAAAAAATCACCAAGTACAAAAAGTGAATCCATGTATGCGAGTGCTCATGCAAAAAACATTAATCAACATGCTAAGTTAGAGTTAGCTTCGCTGAATCTAGCTGTTGGATAACGATACAACACAAAAAATGCATTGGAGACAAGGTTGAAGATATTGTCAGCCCTTGAACAGTTTGATTTTAAAGTAGATGTATCGAGACCAGATACATTAGTGGTGAAATGTTGGGTTGAAAGTTGTACATGGAGAGTAAGAGCCACTCCACTTGGAGATTCTACTCATTTTACTATTCGGGTGTACAATTCAGAACATTCATGTTCCGTTACAGAGCATTCTGCCCGTGCAAGACAAGCAACTCAGGAAATTCTTGCATTATTGTATGTGGACTCTGTTGGTGGTGTTGATTCAAAAGTTCTTGAAAAACATGTTGGAGTAGCCTTAAACATGAGACTTGGTGTCAAGGTATATCAATTAAATGACATACTTCTCTTATTTTTGTTTTGTTTATAATATATTATGATGTGGCTAAGATGTTTTTCCTAAAATTTGTAACCAGATTGATTATTGGAAGGCTCATCGGACACTTCTATGTGAAAGAAATATGGTTAGAGGTTCTCCGGAAAGTGGATACTCTGATTTGCCCACGTATCTATATCATATAATAAGAGAAAATCTTGGAACTTACACGAGTTTGGAAGTCGATGAGTTCCACAAATTTAGGTGTTTTTCGTTGCATTTGGTGCTAGTATCAGTGGATTACCCTACATGAGAAAGGTAATTATTGTGGATGGTACATTTCTTCAGGGAAAATACAAAGGAACACTACTAACTGCAACAACTCAAGATGGAAATTTTCAAATATTTCCAATTGCTTTTGCAATCGACGACACCGAAAATGATAGTCTTGGGAATGGTTCTTTCGACAACTTAGCAATGTGATTCCAGATGATGAAGAACTTGCACTTATATCTTATAGGCATAAATCTATTGGTAAAGCTATTGAAAAAGTATACCCAAAATCTAGTCGTGGAATATGCACATACCATCTTTACAAAAATATATTGTTACGTTTCAGAGGTGGTGATGCATTTCGGTTGGTTAAAAAAGCTGCAAATGCTTTTAGAATATCTGACTTCAATACAACATATCATGAGATCAAGTTGATGAACCCAACACCCCATGTTTTAGGGTTAAAATCTTTGAAATCATTGACAAGTTTCATGAAAATCCACTAATCCAAGAATGCAATGCGCTGAGAATGGTACGGGGATGGGTCGCGAAGAGATCTCTTATAGAACATATGCATTACAGACCACATATGCTATACCAAAAATTAAAAAAGTATATTACAGTTAGATATGTCAAGAAAGTAAACCAATATTTACATACACTAACTCAATCTTATGTAAAGAAAGAATGCTTACCGAGTTAGTCAACCAACCATATGTAGGTGTAAACCACTCATCTCTTGGAGTTACAAGCACTTTATAAAGTTCGACACTACGTTCGGAGTTTCTGTTTTGTTCGTCCCTAAAACAATATTATATAGCTTTAAAAATTGTAATGAGACAATGTTCAACGTAAGAAAAAATAAACATACTCATCATCCAGTAGAAAATAAGTAAATTCTGAATTTTAGCATCATCAACAATAGCAAATGGATCATATGTTGAGACATATGGCGTTATCCTTGTGATGATGCGCTTCAAGGTTGGATTTCCTATGAACGGAAATAGCTGAGATGATGCTAACTTTGATTGGCGCTTGTTTTGAGGCGTGAGAGATGTAGGCTTATTTAACTTCTCAACTCCTGCTGCAAGTGCATCTAAGCAATCACTGACTTTTCTAAATTTTTGACGTTGCATTGGATCAGACCATGTTTCAACAGAGACAGTATCGAGTAGATGTGGGACTTGTATCTCGGTTTTGAAAACCTTCTTCTCAAAAACGTTATTCGTGTCCAGTACCATATCTCCACCTTTTTGCATTACTTCTTCACTTTCTTAACTACATGTCGAGCTGGTATACCATCCTGAGATGTGGATTTCATCTCCACCATCCAAGACTTCACAAAATATATTAGTCAACAAAAACCAGCAAGCCAAAATTATCATCACTTACATAATCAAGAGTAATGGTATGTACTCTAAACTAGAAAGATAAAAATATCATCACATTCCCAATAAACGTAATACAATTTAAATCCTTTCTATGACTTTTACATTATGTAATGTATTACACTACCCTCAATCATCTTTTCCCAATTAATGTCATTACATACAACATTTTCAAACTAAATTAGAAAACTAGATATAATCTTAATAGGAAAAGTTAAAAATATAAGAACAAAATAATATTAACTTATCATAGCATCATTTGTCACTTCCTCGTTGATATTTGCATTGAAGTTGGCAGCTTCTTTTTTTCTCTTTAGGTTCCATGTTTTCTTTCATCTTCCTTATCTCCATCTCCAAGGTGACAATTTTCTCATTTAAGGGACCAATTATATCATCAATCTTCGTACCAATTGCTGCATCCAAACCAGCCATCAACGTAGTAGCCAAATTGGTGTTCATTTTGTCTACTTTTTCTGTAAGAGTCTTCAACATAGTTAACATCGCAATGTTTGGAATATCATTACTGTCATCCTTCATTAAAGATCATTGAAGAATTTAGTAAATCTCATCATACCAACTAGTATTCAATACGAAAAAGTAATATTTTTACTCACATTACACTGACAATCTTCACTAGGTTTAGCCTTTTTATCCATGTTTGTCGAGTCCTCTGAATTATTCTCGGGGACAGATTCTTTGCGTTTCTCCCTCTTACGAACTAAAGTTTCAAGTAAATCTCAAGCTTTATGATTAATACAGTCATGAAGTATATCATGAATCAAGTGGTTCACATTTTCATATTCAAGCTCATCATCCCATTTAGGGACTATATTCTCGTCAACGTGTGAAAAAAAGGTCTTACACGTACCTGAAATAAAAAAGAATGTGAGATTCATTCAATTGAAGAGTCAAAACAAACATAAGATAAAAATAAGAGTAAAGAAATCATCAGAAACAAGAAATAAAACACTACAAATTTATTACCTTATCTTCATGTGAGATTTTTTCTTGTCTAATTAAGTCGTCAAATTCAAATCGTTTTCTTGATCTAGCCCATGAAAGAAGAGGAACTTCTTCCCTAACAATTTTGTTTCCGTACTGCTCTCCTAGGCCAATAATAGCCTCATATCCCCATATGAGTAGCACGTGAACAAATCCTTCCATTGTATACGATTTCTTCGCATCATACTTGACACACTTAATAAAATGTATCAAATTTTTACATGCAACTCGACCCAATGGATGTCTCTCAAAAGCTTCAACATCAAGTACTCTCTTTGCACACTCCAATGGTATCCGACTTGTAGGAGCTATGCCAAATATTGCGATATGAAAAATACACAACCATCCAACCATAATCTTTTTCTCAAGACTCCATTTCTTGCATCTTCTCAACACCAACTGCAACTCATTCAAACTAGGACCAACAGATGTAAACACATTCAATTATGCCCAAAACTCTTTATGATCGAAATTGCAAAGTTCGTCATCATCAAACATATCACAATTCAAACCAGTTATCTCACCAAACTCTAACAAAGAGAGACGAATCGGCTACCAATCAATCAATGACCATATCTCATAATTCTTTCTAACTACGAGCTGATGCGTTAAGAGGTAATGAACAACCTTTGCAGACCATGTGAAATCAAGCTCGTAAAATCTAAGAAAAACTCCAACTGATGACTTCTTCAATGCATCCCA
Organism: Iberis pinnata; assembly: GCA_900406425.1. Classification (NCBI taxonomy): domain Eukaryota; kingdom Viridiplantae; phylum Streptophyta; class Magnoliopsida; order Brassicales; family Brassicaceae; genus Iberis; species Iberis pinnata. The sequence continues at coordinate 5,223 of OVBE01005962.1, forward strand.
AGCGTCGTTTCCTACTCCTACTTCCACCATTTGAAAATTTGACAAATAACTATAGTAACTCATACTCTTTTGTTGGCTAGGTGTTTTCCATTTTTATAAAATCATTACGGATAATTAATCGTCGTGTTAGCTGAAGTCATATCTAGCAATGGAAAGTTCACAAACGTTAGCATGCAATAACTACAACAAATGCATATAATTAGATTATAACAAAGAAAAAAACTAGTTTAAAAATTTAAATCCTTATGACAAAATTGGATCCAGATTACACTAAAGCTAACCAAATGGAGACTAATGCATCTATTGTTATACGATTAGGCATTGCAAAGCAAACAAGATATATGGAGTTCAAATGGTGCAGATTGAAGTATTAAATTTAAAGCATTCACAAAAGAATCTTTGAATATTTACACACATATTAGTGTATGAGACTCTGAATATTACCAACAAAAACTACAGCTACAACAACCAAGTACCAATCTTCTACAGTTCTACCTAACTAGTCACAAGTCTCCTATATTCTCCAAGTTATTCTACAATTGACACAATATGTACTTGTTATCTTTAAAACGCCCTCAATACAATTAGAGGGCATTGAATCAAAAGAGCAAGAGAGCACATAACACATACCCAAACGCGAAATTGAACAACCGTAAGAACACAGAAATCAAAAGAAAGTTGTTGGGGGCAATGCTATGCTCATCAAAGATGGAACCATGAACCCTAATTTTTTTTTTTTAAAATCTCTCGTTTGTTTTTTTAGATGTTTATATTTTATGGAAAGAAAGTGTTTTCGCTTTTTAAAAAATAATTTTCTTATTCTATTAATGTATTCAATGCAATGGCATACTTGTAATAAATAACAATATAGATGGTGTATTTGTCTTTTACCCATTTCATGAATATATGTCTATAGATGAGAGTTAGATTACTAATTAAGTAGAAAATGGGAATTAGTTTAAGTAATTTTCTTAAAAATATATTTGTAACACTATGAAATTTTAAAAGTAATTAGATAAATTTGAAGGGGATAGAGTTTGATTTTAAGGTTTTAGGGTTTAAATTTAAAGTTTTAAAACTATTCAAATTTTGTGGTATTTTTAGAACAAAAACATTTTTGCGGTATTTTTGGAAAATGTGATATTATAAAACTTTTAGAAGTTTATGGTATTTTTATAATAAACCTAATTTTTGGTGGTGTTTTCGAAATTATCCATATTATATATATATATATATATATATATATAACAAAAATTTAAAAATTTATGTGAATCTCATCATTCAATTTTTAATAAACTAATTATTCAAATATTTATTGTGTACCACATAATATTTTATTACAATTTAAAGATAGGGCATTCTAAAATAATACAAAATATTAGGTTTTTTCCAAAAATATCACACTTCCAAAAATTTGAAAATACCACAAAATGTTTTTGTTTCAAAAATACCACAAATTTAAATTAAAACTTCAAATTTAGACCATAAACCTCCAAAACCAAACTCACCTGCTTCGAAACTAAACCATAAACTTTAATTAGTGAACCTAAACCCAAAAATTTAAATGATAAACTCTTAAAATTCACTTTTTATTTTTGTTGTATTTTTGAAACATTTGAGAATGTAATAGTTTTAGAACTTTTATGAGTGTATGGTATTTTTGAAAATTTGAACTGTTTTTTATTGTATTTGAAAGAATTCATCTTAGAAATATTTGATAATTATTTTTTTTTCTTCTTTTTTTTTTACAAAATCAACTTTTTTTTTCATTTTCTGCGCAATCTTCCCAGCCCAAATGCAAATTGTTGCAAGTACGGTTGGTTCAGTTCAATTGTGTCCGGTTTTGATTTCAGCTTTATAACTCACATTTTTTATACTCAACAATACAAAACCCATTTCTCAAGAAAAGGAAGATTTTTCTAACTTTTGAGATCTCTAGTTGCAGAAGATGAGCGACGGAGACGAGGCTGTTAGACGCCGTACCGCGGCTGTGACTGACTACCGGAAAAAACTCCTTCATCACAAGGAGCTCGAATCCCGTGTCCGCTCAGGTTCATTTTCGATTTCAACTTCAAATCATAATTATTCCCCTACTACTGAATCTAGGGTTTATTAGAATTCCCCGAGATGATCCTGCTTGTATAGTGCCCTTTTCAATTGACGCGATTCTAGGAGTTTTGAAGTTCCGAAGTTTATTGATTAGTATCTTTGAAGCTCTATCAGTTGCCTGTGACTTCTTAATGGAGTTTCTCATAGTTAACTTTCTGTTTCACTCGTTTGAGATTACAATACTGTGTCTTGCATTGCTCTATTCAGCCAGGGAAAATTTAAGAGCCGCTAAAAAAGAATTCAACAAAACTGAAGATGATTTGAAGTCTCTCCAAAGTGTTGGGCAGATAATTGGTGAAGTATTACGTCCGCTTGATAATGAAAGATGTACATATCTCTCTCTAACTTATGCGTTTCTGTGGTTATTGTTTATTGAATACTCCATTTCTTGGTACTACAATTTGTGTTTCATTATGGAACGTTGAAAGTTTTTCTTCATTTGTTTTTCCATTTATGTGTGCTTTAGTGATTGTCAAGGCGAGCAGCGGTCCCCGTTATGTGGTGGGTTGCCGTAGCAAGGTGGATAAGGAAAAGCTGATTTCAGGAACTCGAGTTGTCCTTGACATGACTACATTAACAATTATGCGAGCTCTTCCCCGTGAAGTATGCTTGATTTTTGGCTCTACTTGTTTTATGCCCATCTAGTTTAGTATTTTTGATGTGGTATCCGTTTGATGATAGGTCGATCCTGTTGTTTATAACATGTTGCATGAAGATCCTGGCAACATTAGCTACTCTGCAGTGGGTGGTTTAGGTGATCAGATCAGAGAACTCAGAGAATCAGTTGAGCTGCCTCTTATGAATCCTGAACTTTTCCTCAGAGTAGGGATTAAACCTCCTAAGGTACTTATTATATAAATACTCTTTTCAATATGTTTTTGTGTTATCACCATGTATCCAATGCTTAACATATTATGTTACCCTTCAGCTGTAGTTACCGATATGAACTGCCAGTACTGATCTTTTTTGCACCTCATTCAGGGTGTCCTTCTCTATGGACCTCCAGGTACTGGGAAAACTTTACTAGCTAGGGCTATTGCCAGCAACATTGACGCCAACTTTTTAAAGGTTTGATTTTTTTGTATGTGGTTTTCGAGTTCTGATCTATTATTCTTTATTTGAGCTATATAAGCTCTCTCTCTCTTCTTTTTTCTTTATGTTTAGGTTGTATCAAGTGCAATCATAGACAAATACATTGGAGAAAGCGCTAGGTTGATTCGAGAAATGTTTAACTATGCTCGTGAACACCAGGTAGGACCAGGATTTGACTAGTATAGTCTCATCTTTTCTTATACTTCTATAGGCTTTATATTGACGTTCATAACTTAATATTAACTCTTATCCTGCGATCAGCCTTGTATCATTTTCATGGATGAAATTGATGCTATTGGTGGGCGCCGTTTTAGTGAAGGAACTAGTGCTGATCGTGAAATTCAAAGAACACTTATGGAGTTACTCAACCAGCTTGACGGGTTTGACCAACTCGGGAAGGTACTATCTATTTTTCAACTTCTATTTCATTCAAGTGTTTATAATATGAAATCATCATGAGGGTTCTCTATCTTCCATGAGATTTATTTGTTCCCCTAAATTTTTGTACAAGGGAACTATCTTCTGATACATTGGGGATAAAATATATTAGGTGAAAATGATTATGGCGACCAACAGGCCGGATGTTCTTGATCCAGCACTTCTTCGCCCAGGTAGGCTAGATAGAAAGATTGAGATCCCACTGCCAAATGAGCAATCAAGAATGGAAATACTGAAGATTCATGCATCTGGTATTGCCAAGCATGGGGAAATAGACTATGAAGCTATAGTTAAACTTGGAGAGGTATATTTCAGTTTCTTATATGTTTTTCCTTAACTAATTCTCACTGATGGTTCCACAAAAATCAAAATCCATAGGGTTTCAATGGTGCCGATCTGCGTAATATATGCACTGAAGCTGGAATGTTTGCAATCAGAGCGGAGCGTGACTATGTTATCCATGAAGACTTCATGAAGGTAGAAACAAATACTCAGTACTATCACATACTTGTACACTTTGGTGCTTATCGAATTGTCCATTGTGCAGGCGGTGAGAAAGCTTAGCGAGGCTAAGAAACTTGAGTCAAGCTCTCACTATAATGCAGATTTCGGGAAAGAGTAAAAATAGAACACTCTGAGAGCACTGTTGTTTTACTTTGAGCATCAAACCAAGTTATTTTGAGGCACACTGCTACTGACTCCTTTTCAGCATCTTTTATCTTTTGATTTAGAATTAGTGTCTTCTAACACAGATATTATTTCTTTAGAACTCTACTGTTATTTAATGTTTCATTTTTAATCTCTGATATGGTTCAAATGTCAAAAGTCGAAGATATTTCAGAACCACTCTTCACAATAAAACTTGCCATCTCGGTATGATCAACATGTTCATATTTTAGAATTCTTTGATCCATCTAGTGTTGACTACATCAACAAAAGCTCAAGTCATTCTTTATCCAATGCTCTCAAACCTGAATAAAGAGAATATGGTTAAATCCTTATGGTCATATTATCGATTTAGTTATTACCGTTTAAAGTACATGCAAGTCCTTAACTTGTCTGGTGGTCCATGCCCGAAAGTACGAGTTCAAACTTAGTTGTGACTTGTTAAAAGCCCTTGTAAGCATCAAAAGGATCCCCAACAAGGGTGGGGTATTGTACGTGTCTGTGTCCTCGAATCCTGGAATTGAAAGCATCCTCAGGGTTTTCTAAATAAGGACGTCAGCTGGGAACAACATTACTTATGTGTCATTGTAAGCGAGCAGACCTGCCCACATAGAGCTTGTCTCTTACTGGTCAATAGATGGACCAGAAATATTGGTGGTTAGGTGGAAAACCCAATTCATTTAAGCTTTATATTTTCTTATCGTGCATATTCCTAGCAATTAATCGTTCAATCGAGAAAGACTAACTTCTTCCACTTTTGAACTGTTTGAGAATATCTGGCTCTCCTCCTTCGTTTTATAGGGGAGCTTCTAGACCTACCATGAATTTTTTTCCCCGTCATCCAGTCTGAAGACGTTGTTCCCCCCTGCCGACTCTTCTACCGAGGCCATGCAAGAATCCAAAATTATCGTTCGGTTTAGGGATCAGACAAGACGGAGAATTGCCCACTTATTCCTATAATCCCAAATCTCGTTGTTAGCCTATAGGCTGATGGCGAGATGACGACTATCCCCGCCTCTGGGGTTCGTCTCGAGATGCAAGCGTAGAAAAGGTCTCTGTAGAAAACTTTAGAAAGGGATTCACAAAGGGCGATCCCCAACAATTGGAGGGTTGTTGACGAGCCTTCCAAAGATTCAGACAAGGACATGCCTCTGATTTTTCGTAAGATTCTTAAAGTTAGAGAGGGTCTTGTATCTCCCAGCAAATCTCGTCAATTGGTGCTCTTTCTTCCCCCTCTACCTCCTCCTCGCAAATCGTCTACTTTTTTTCCTTGTAGGTCTCCTACTCATCCTCCTCGGGCCTTCTGCCGCCTCTTCCTTCTCATTATGGTTATCCTCCGACTCTTCCTTCAGGTCAATCTCGGATTGATTTTTTTGGGACTCCATCGGGTGAACACGCATTCTCCTTTGCCCACTCCTGCCAATACCCACTTATAAATGACAGCTTGTCCAATGTCGAGTTGTTCTCACAGCTGAATCTAGATGGGCAACATATGCCTAAGGCGTAAAACTTAGTTTTCTAGGGATCGTACCATGATTGGGCCAATTTTTATGCCACAATGAGTATGGTCTTAATTTTTATATTGCTAAGCTGTCTTGGTTGTTTGCCTTTATTATTGCCCTTTCGCTTTTGGTCCCCTGTGAGACGAACCATCTCGTAAGCCTTTATAAAAATAAAATGAGTATGTTGTGGGAGAACACCAACCCTGAGTTGGTGTTGAGGCTGGTTGAGTAGGTGCAACACATCACCATTAATTAGAAGGAGAATCGTGCTCGATGCACAACTCTGATCGAGGAGAACGGTGCCTTGAGGCAGGCTAACGCTGAGTTAGAAGTTTCTCTAAAGATCACACGGGAGGCACACACTATATAAGAGGATGCGGCCCAAATGTGCAGACCATTTTTGATGTTGCTAAGATAGCGCGCAAGGCTCTAGAACCGTCAAAAGAAGGAAACAACTCATGTTGCGAGGCGAGAAATGGCGGTCATGTGCCAAACTAAGATGGAGAGGGTTGGGAGTAGCCTCGAGGCTTAAGGGCGGTATCTTCCAACCAAACTGGTCCTAAGCCAAGTTAAGAGAAACTTTGACTTGGTCAAGGCGCTAGACGAGGGGAAAATCGCCGATCTCGGGACTGAGAAGAAACAACTCGAAGTGGATGCAACTCATTTCGAGGAAGTTTTTCCCATATAAGGACCTAAAGGTTATGCATGATTCTTCCATTGTGATTGGGGCTGAAAATGAGGAGATGGACAAGGAGGTGGATTAAGAGGTCGTCCACGATGGGGAGTTGTCAGAGCAGACTGCTTCCAAACCTTCATAGGGAGCCCCCAGATTTGGAAAGAGAATTTTTTGTTGTTTATTTAATATGTTTTGTATATAGTGTCTGGGGAGGCTTTTACCCACAACGTTGATATATTATCTTTGAGACGAAATTGATTCGATTGGAAGTTTAATTTTGGTCTAGAAGTTGTCTTTTACCTTTGCAAATTGACTTGTATAATATGCGGATCATATCAATTAAATTTTGACTAGTTTAAGTGTTTCCATTGTAATAAGATATAGTGAATTGGTTTTAATTCTTTTTACATCATGAGCTGAAGTAGGATTTAGTCTGAGCTAAATCATGAGATATTTATTTTGTGAGTCTAAGCTAGGCTTTTAAACGTGTATATTATCGAACTAGATCGATTATACCTTAAAGATATTTGTGTAATCATCACGATTGGCCAAATCAGAGATGTTGTAAATGATATGATCCAAAATAAGTATTTTATTGATGTCTTTTGTTTACTATATTGTGAAAGATGATATAATAAGTATGTGTACTACTTCTGATATGATCATGACCAGCTAGCTCTGAAGGGAAAGAGTCGGAACCCGAGTTAGAAGGAAGGATCACCTAGTCCAAAGTAAAGGAGCTATCCAAGAAGATCCATACATTGATCCATTCTGATTCAGAAGCTTCCCTGGATGTGTTTAACGTGTTCATCTCTAGCAAGACAGAAAAAGCAGGTAACTATTACTGAGTAGCTAAGTGATGTGATTCTTGTACTTTTTGTCTTTAGTCGAGAAGGTTTTGTCCCACCGGGTTTTCCTATCACTAAGGTTTTAACGAGGCAAATCACATCACTACGCCTAAGCTACTTAAAATGGTTACCTCGGCTAAAGTGTCTTAGACACTTCTACGATTTTAAACCAAATAAACGCTTTGTTGTTTTCTTTCTTTTATTAGACTTCTAGTTGTTTTTTTAAATGCGTTGTTGTTCATTTTGGGGCTTTGTCGTGTGCCCTAAGGCTCTTGTGCCGCCTATTTAAGATAAAACCTTAGCTTTCTTTTGATTCAATGAATGATAATCTAAGAATGCCGTTTGTGTGCAAATTATTCACTCTTTGCTATGAGAAATCCGAGTTTCTTTCAAATTTCATCTTAAAAGAAATTCTTCTACCCATTAGTTCAAGGAAATCGCAACTTCACAAAGTCGAGATTCCTTATCGCATCCTTCGCATCGTCCACATCGTCTGCGTCGTTCCTCGAGCCATCACGCTTCGTCCATCGTCCATCTTCCATCGTCCATCACTGCCTCGTCCGCTTCGTCGCCTTGTCCGCATCGCTGCCTCATTGCAGAGTCGCTTCCCCAGCCTTATAGCCTCACACGTGCGCCCGAACCGCTAATTACATTACGAAAGTTGTCTTGAGCCACCAGACATTTTTAACTACCGAGCCTTTCTCAGAGTTAGCGATCTAGGATCTTATCAGGTGGTATCTGAGCCAACTCTGAACCAAAGGCGGAGCAATTCTCAAACCCTAACTCCTTGCTTTGTTTAATTTTGAGAAATGTCGCATAAACTCTATAATTTTGCCTTGAACCCTAGGACCAAAACCGAATTATCACCCTTGCTTTGATTATCTGTTTAGGTTGTTAATTTGGACCATAAGTGTAGTTGCATTAGTTTTAAGATCACCTAGTGAATTGAGAACTTCCATCAGAATTCTAATATTTCAAATGCATATTTTTGGTTTATGATATTTAGAACAAATTACTTCAAAGAGCTTTTGGTATTTCAGGTACCATGGAGATCTCAATCGAGGCAACGGAAGCCTTAAACCGAATGATGGCTCAACAAATCAAGGAATCCATCCAAACTACCGCAGCCCAACTTACGCAATAAATCGATCAACTCAATGAGAAGGTTGATACCAAGATGAGGGATCTTCTGAAAGATCATAGCACGACAGAAGAAGAGTCTTCCCATACCTCAACTCCTTCTGAAGCTATACGTATAGCTAAGGGTAAACGACACATTGGAGGATCTTCTAGAAGGCCTAAAAGAGATTCGACACCTCCTGGAACCAAATCCAAGGCAAAACCTAACCGAAAACAGGTTGGAGGCCGAGAAACTTACTTTCATCAAAGAAGAAACCCAACTGGTTCGAATAGAGAGGATCCCAGAGCTGAAAGGCATCAAGAACGCCAACACCATAGAAAATAGCACATTGTTGGATACCTTATCTTCGTAGACACTAAAAATCAGTACTACAAGGATGGAGAAGCTTCTGATTATAGTCGAGGAAGCACGATCCAAGCTAGAGGCCGAGAACATGGAGATCCAGCATATCAACAAGTCAAGCACATTAAGATCAAGTTCCCATCCTTCCATGGAAAAAACGATCCCGATGCTTACCTTGACTGAGAAAGGAATATGGAGTCTAACGTTTTTTTCCAAGGCATTTAAAAAATAAAAAAATTTAAGATCGTTGTTTATAAATTCAGCGACTATGTTTAACTTTGGTAGAAATAACTAGGCCTCACCATGGCTCACCTACATGAGCCACCAATATCATCCTAGAACCAACTTATGGTCCAAATGAGAAAGAATTTCGTTCCAGGCTATTACCAAAGAGAAATCCTCAGTAAACTAAGGAGATTAGCTCAAGGAACTAAGTCTGTTCGAGACTACTATTAGGAGCAGGAAACTCTATTGATCCGAGCTGATCTAAGAGAAGGAAAAGACATGTTGATGTCGGGGTTCTTGGGAAGAACTCAACCCAAATATCTAAGAAAAGCTAGAACTCCAAAGCTATGAAGATATTGAAGAGATGGTGCACAAGGCCAAATTGATTGAAGCTCAGAACAAAAGGTGATACGCTAAGCCTAGTTTTGTGCCGAATGCATCTAATCCCAGATACTTCTCCAACAACACGCTGACTTACTCCAAAGACTCAAAGCCGAAAAAACTATGACTAAGGAAGAAGTCAAAACCAAGCTTAAACCAAGGAGTGGAACATCATTGAGCAATACTTGATGCTTTAGATGCTAAGGAATGGGTCATTACTCTCGAGACTGCCCAAAGAAAAAGGTATTCTTATTACGTGATGATGAAAAGATTGTACCTCAAGAACAATTTGAATGTGAGTCTGATCAATAGGAAGAAGAATAAACGACTGTTGTGGGAGAGATGTTGGTGACAAGAAGAACACTAAGGGTTCATAACCAAACAGAAGAAACATGTCAAAGGGAGAATCTCTTTCATACCCGATGCTTCATCAAAGGAAAGGTATATAGTCTCATCATCGACGGTGGCAGTTGCACCAATGCCGCAAGTGAAGTCATGCTTCAAAAGCTAGATCTCGAAACCATTCCCCATCTGATACCTTACAAGCTTCAATGGCTCAACGATTGAGGAGATTTGACCGTAACTCATCAAGTCAAGATTACGCTTACCATTGGAAAATACGAAGATGACAATTTATGTGATGCTTTGCCCACGAGATCAAGCCATGTTCTTTTAGGGAGACCGTGGCAATCTGACCAAAAAGTGATGCATGACGGCTACACCAACAAGCACTCATTTGAGAATAATGGCTGCGTGATTACTCTCTTGCCATTCACGCCTAGTGAGATATATCAAGATCAGATTCAAATGAAGCTTAAAAAGAGGGAGAAAATCGCCAATAACTTATACATAAACCGCAATGAATTCTCGAAACTCTTTGATCCTGAGATGACTACATTTATGTTTGTATACAAGGAAAGCCTTGGTAGTACTAACCCGTCACATGAAATTCCTAGTGCTATGGCTGAGATATTGTAGGACTATAGGGACATTTTTCCAGAAGAAATCCCACCAGACTTACCACCAATATGTGGGATAGAGCACCAAATCGATTTGGTACAGGATCTGTGCTACCTAACAGACCGGCGTACCAAACCAACCTTGTAGAGACCAAGGAGCTGCAGAAACAAGTGGAAGAGTTAATGAGCAAAGGCTATATCCACGAGAGCATAGCCCATACGCCGTGCTAGTATTACTAGTTCCAAAGAAAGATGACTCTTAAAGGATGTGCGTAGACTGCAGAGCTATCAACAACATCACCTTCAAGTACAGACACCCAATCCCGAGGCTAGACGACATGCTAGACGAATTGTGTGGATCAACCATCTTCACTAAAATCGATCTCAAGAGTGGGTATCATCGGATACGCATGAAGGAAGGAGATGAATGGAAGATTTCCTTCAAGACCAAGCATGGGCTTTATGAATGGCTAGTCATACACTTTGGCCTAACCAATGCCCCAAGTACATTCATGCGATTGATGAACTATGTTCTCAGGGCTTTCACCAGAGTATTCGTGGTGGTTTACCTCATCTATAGCAAGGGTTTGGAGGAACATCTACTTCATGTTAGATTTGTACGTGATGTTTTAAGGGTAGATAATTTGTTTGCAAACCAAGCCAAGTGCTCCTTTTGTACTAACGAAGTTATTTTCATAGTTATTGTAGTTAGTGCAGATGTGGTCAAGGTCGATGAGGAAAAGATAAAGGCTATTGAGGATTGGCCGAGCCTTAAGTGTGTAGGCGAGGTCTGGAGCTTTCATGGCTTAGCCGGGTTTACAGGCGATTTTTCTGAGACTGTAGCACAATTGTTGTACCTTTGACAGAAGTGATAAAGAAGGATGTCAGGTTCAAGTGGGAAGATGCACAAGAAAAGGCTTTCCAAGCATTGAAAGAGAAGCTTATTAATTTTCCCTTATTAGTTTTCCCTGATTTTCTTAAGACTTTTGAGATCGAATGTGATGCTTCCGGTGTAGGCATAGGTGCAGTCTTGACTCAAGATAAGAAGCTTGTGGCTTACTTCAGTGAGAGACTAGGCGGATCCACTCTGAATTATCCCATCTATGACAAGGCACTGTATGCGCTAGTAAGAGATCTTCAGACATGGTATAACTGCTTGTGGCTGAAAGAATTTGTTATCCATACCGAACATAAGACCTTGAAATATCTCAAAGGTCAACAGAAACTTAACAAGAGGTATGGTCACTGGATAGAATTTATAGAGATCTTTCCCTATGTCATAAAATACAAATGAGGTAAGAACAATGTAGTCGCCGATGCATTGTTCCAAATGTACACTCTGATCTCGGCATTGTCCTCTAAGTTGATTAGATTTTAATTGATTAAGGATTTGTATGAATATGATTATGACTTTAAAGAGTATTATGCTAAGTGTACTAAATTTTCTTTTGAGAAGTACCATAAACATGACAGATATCTCTTCTTCAGTAATAGGTTATGCATTCTAAATGGTTCAACACGAGAACTGCTGGTCCAAGAAGCCCATGGAGCTGGATTAGCTGGGCACTTTGGCGTAACCAAGACTCTGCATGGATTACAAGATCGCTTGTATTGGCCGAATATGAAGAAAGATGTGGAGAAGGTTTGTTCAAGGTGTGTCGTGTGTAAGATGGCTAGGAGTTAAGTATAACCTTACGGTTTGTATGCTCCTCTCACTATCCCTTCTCAACCTTGGAAAAATTTCTCTATGGATTTTGTGATTGGCTTACCTCGAACCAGAAATGGTAGAGATTCGATTTTTGTAGTTGTTGACAAGTTTGGTAAGATGGCTCACTTTATAGCTAACCACAAGACATATGATGCCATGTGTGTAGCTAACCTATTTTCCAGAGAAGTTGTGAGATTGCACGTAATGCCTCAAGTAATTGTCTCTAACCGAGACACTAAATTTATGAGTCATTTTTGGCGCACACTCTAGGCAAAGCTATGACCAAAGCTCTCTTTCTCAACGACTTGTCACCCTCAGACGGATGGGCAAACTGAGGAGGTGAACCGATCCTTATCCACACTCTTATATACCATGATGAGAAGTAATCTCAATTCATGGGAAAATTTTCTTCCACATGTCGAGTTCGCCTATAATCATGTTTAGCATTCCTCAACTTTGTTTTCTCCTTTAAAAATTTATATGGGTTTAATCCACAATCGCCATTGGACTCGATCCCTTTGCCTTTAAGTGAAAGATGCAATTTAGATGGCAAGAAGAAACCTGAACAAATCCAGAAGATGCATGCTAAGGCTAAGGAGAACATAGAGAAGAAAACAAAGTTGTACGAGTGATTTTAATTTTCTCGACTTGATTCCTTATGTTGCAGATATAGATTTAAGGACAAATCCTCTTCAAGAGGGAGATGATGATATGACCGTAACCAGCTCTGAAGAGGAAGAGTTTGAACCCGAGCTAGAAGGAAGGATCACCCGGTCCAAAGCAAAGGAGCTAGCTAAGAAGATCCATACATTGTACCAAGCTTCCATGGATGTGTTTAACGTGTTCATCTCTAGCAAGCCAAAAGAACCAGGTAACTATTACTGAGTAGCTAAGTGATATGATTCCTGTACTCTTTTGTCCTTAGTCGAGAAGGTCTTGTCCCACATGGTTTTCCTATCACTAAGATTTTAACGAGGAAAGTCACATCACTACGCCTAAGCTAGTTAGAATGGTTACATCGGCTAAAGTGTCTTAGACACTTCTATGGTTTTAAACCAAATAAACACTTCGTTGTTTTCTTTCGTTTATCAGACTTTTAGTTGTTTTTATTTTAAACGCCTTGTTGTTTAATTCGGGGCTAAGTTGTGTGCCTTAAGGCTCTTATGCCGCATATTTAAGCTAAAACCTTATCTTTTTCTTTTGATTTAGTGAATGATAATCTAGGAACGTCGTTTGTGTGAAAATTATTCACTATTTGATTTGAGAAAGTCGAGTTTCTTTCAAGTTTCGTCTTACAAGAAATTCTTCTACCCATTGGCTCAAGGAAATCCTAACTTGGCCAAGTCAAAATCCCTCATCATATCATTTGCATCGTTCCCTCGGTCCATCGTTCACCGTCCATCGTCTATCGTCCATCTTCCAGCGTCCATCGTCCATCGTTCACCGTCCATCGTCCATCATCCACCGCACATCGTCCATTGCTGCCTTGTCCGCTTTGTTGCCTTGTCCGCATCGCTGCATCATTGCCGAGCCGTAGAGCTGAGTCTTTTCCCTTTCCCGATAGCCTTACCTATGCACCCGAGCTACTGATTACATCCCGAAAGCTGTCCCGAACCACCCAAAAACTTTAACCACTAAGCCTATCTCAGAGTTAGCGATCCACGATTTTATCAAGTTCCCCCTCCCCCTTTTCGTATAAAGCGGTTGAACTCGCTCGTGAGCTACCTACATACCCTTGCAAGAGATCAAGTTGGGTCGTAGTTCTCTGAAAGGGCGTGCTACCTTTTAACGGTGAGTTTTAAGTTGTCGCATATGAGCGTTAGCCCTCTTTTTTTTGCTTCCTCCATGCTAGTGGTGAGTTTTTGAGTTTGGTTTCTCGACGAACACTAACTGAAGGTTTATTACTTCTTATGTTCAAGGAGCCTCAACTCTGCAAGATAGCATACGTAAGCAGTATTCTGATATCTTCTCAATTTCCTTACTCATTTTGCTGTAGCAAAGTTCACGCACAAGTGATGTGTTGAAATATATGCTCTCTTCTAGTTGATCCATGGCATTCTAAATATTGCATTGTAAATTACTGGACAGTCCATGACTATGAACTCGATAATTGTTTACACTCCTTCGACATATAATGTAAGCTTGATCGTGCCTAAGGTCATTTATTTTTTGCCCGTGAGCCTGGTAAGGGATGTTGGTGGACCCTGGATTGTCGATATTAATTTTTTGTAGCGTCTCTTTTGAAAATTAGCTCGACAAAGATCCCAATATCTAAAGGGATTTTTTCCATCACTCTCTAATCATGAGTTTGATCATTAGTGGGTCGGTGTGTGGAGTGTCCAGACCGATTGTGTCAGATAGGTTAAATGCGGGAGAACTATGACATATTGCACCAAAAGCACCAAAAAATACCTAAGAAGAGCCAACAACTATACAACAAACAGAATCGCAGAATCGTCCAAGGGATTCCCAACCAAGTGCGACACCACCTCCACCTCCAAAAAAGTGGATAAACATGTGTATGAGAAGTTTGAAGTATTGCCTTAGATCGGCTAGATCTGTCAAAGCATACTCACGGCAAGCTTATTCATCTAAAAATGGCAAGTAAAACCGACCAGGCAGAGCGAGTAGTATAGCTTTTGTAACTATTCGTTGAGTTTTCACAGATTTAGTTATGGTTGCAAAAGGATGCCCCTTCTTTCTCCTATTTTATCCTTTTCCATTGGCTCCAAGGTCCCGATTTAGACTTGTTGGCGAAGAAGGTATGATGCCCCTCCTGACCTTGGTTATGGTTGTTGTTGTGGTTACCCTTATTGTGATTGTTTATGTGCCCATTGTATGGAGTAGGCTGGACTATTCCTTGCTGTGGGAAACCAAAATTTTTGAATAGTTCAGCTGCTTCCTCTTCAATCCGAACGAAATATTTAGCTCGGTGGAGCGTATTGTCGATAGCGGCGGGAACGTTTAGGATCAAGTATTCTCAGAACCTTGAATTATACTAGTATGCATTCTTTAGTGCGACTATAGTTGCACAGTCATAAACTGTGATCCGCGAGACCTTCTTAACTCGGTCAATGAAACTCTGGAGGGATTTATTTAGTGATTGGGAAAGGCTTCACAAGTCAACATATGATACCTCTTTCTTGATGTATACCGAGTAATGCTTTAAAAATAGCATAGTGAGATGAATATTGATTCCGTTTACCCTTCCTTTAACCTCAATATAGCCTTGATTAAAAAAAATTGCGTATCTTGTCTATGGCTCTTTTACTCTCCATCTTAGCTTCCATTTGTCCTTCTTACATTTATTTTGAAGAGTGCCCAGTAGCTTGTTGGCTATATTGGTTTCTATTGAAATAAGATAACCAAGAAAAATAAAAGACTCAGATCAATCTATCGGGTG
>OVBE01005963.1:9134-20710 GCA_900406425.1 Iberis pinnata
CGGTCCGAGTCCTCTCTCTCTCTCTCTCTCTCTCTCTCTCTCTCTCTCTCTCTCTCTCTCTCTCTCTTAAAGATATAAAAGAAAACGGTTCAGAAAAGGGGTTGAAAGCGTGACCTAGAAGTCCATAGTCAACCCCAACGAACTGTCGTCTGCTAAAAAAAATTATAAAGAAAAGAAAGAAAAGCGCAGGAATGCGAAGAAAAAAAAAGAAAAGCAGTAAGATAAGAAAAGAAAGAAAAAGAAGTAAGAGAGAAAAAGGATCAGGACCGGAAGTCGGTTGATGCTCTGTTTGGTATGGGCATTTCAATAGAAGAGGTACTTGAGTAATTTGATTCATAAACCATAGGTGAGAATGCATGTATCTGAACTTAAATGAATTTAAAGAGCTGGTTTATATGATTTCCCTTGAACTCATATAGTATTTATTATCTACTTTCATCTATTATAAACTTTTCTATTGATTCTGGTTACTTTTATACCTTTTCTTGGATTTATATTCACACCGGGACGTTGTGAAGTAAGTTTGGGGGAGGGTGTAATGATACTAACTACGTTTTGATGTTTTCTCTTTTTGGTGAAAATTTTCAAATTTTTCAAATTTTTTGTTTTTACTTTAATTGAGTCTATCGAGTCGAAGGAACCATGATCAAAATCAATGATGATAAATAACCAAGTGTGGGTATGGTTTTTGATTTCTCTAGATAAGTGACTTAGATGAATTGCTAATATTAGGATTGGAACCCCATTACTGATTGACTTGTTTCAGTAAATTATGGTCTTTTGAGTTATTTATGAATTGATGCTAGTTCTGCCATGATATGAATTAATTTAAATCTGAATTATTCTTGCTTTTGGTGTTGATATACTCTAAGAATTAGGTACCTTTCTCTTCAGTGTTCTGTAAAACCGACAAGTTCTTTCAGTACGGTTCGAGTCCTTTCTCTCTCTCCCTTCAAGAAATAAAAGAAAACGGTTCAGAAAAAGGGTTGAAAGCGTGACGTAGAAGTCTGTAGTCAACCCCAATGAATTGTTGTCTACTAAAAAAATTAAAAAGAAAAGAAAGAAAAACGCATAAATGCGAAGAAAAGAAAAAGAAAAGCAATAAGATAAGAAAAAGAAAGAAAAAGAAGTGAGAAAGGCAGAAAATGGATCAGGAGCGGAAGTCGGTTGATGCTCTGTTTGGTATGGGCATTTCGATAAAAGAGGTACTTGAGTAATTTGATTGATATACCATAGGTGAGAATGCATGTGTCTGAACTTAAGTGAATTTAAAGAGCTGGTTGATATGATTTGGTACTTGATTGATTTGGGATTTAGAGTATGAAACATGTTATTAGTTTATTGGTGGTAAACAATTCATTCAAAGTAGTTGTTTGAGATTAGTGTCTTTTGGATTTGAAACTATGCTTATGGTTTTTGAGATTTTGTGAGTTTCTATATGGTCAATTTCAAACATCTTCTCCATATTGAATCTTGCTTTACTAGAGGACAAGCAAAGATCTAATTTTGGGGGAGTTGATATTACTCGGTTTTAATGCATAATAGTGGGCATTCATGTCTGCTATTCTGAATTATTCCGAGTGTTTTCCTTGCATATTTGGTAGATTTTCAGGTTTCTAGGTGTTCGGGTCGTGTTGGAGCAAAATGATGCATTTCAAAAGATTTCAGAAGATTTTAGAAGTTGCAGAAAAAGTGCACGATTGTGCAACGATGTGATCGATCGGGCAAGCATTTTAGAGAATGCACGATCGGGCAACTGTGTTCCTCAATCGGGCAAAACCCCGTGGAATTATCTGGAGACCAAGATCGATCGGGAAAAAGAAGAAGGAACGGGCAGTTTAACAAGATGCTCGATCGGGCAACCATATACTCGATCGGGCAACCATATGCCCGATCGAGCACTTCCCCCAAGAAGAACAAGAAGTTTTCCAAATTTTACAAATAAAGTCCTTAGCTTATCCAGTTTCCTTATTTTAGTTTATTTTTCAGACTATAATTACATTATGTTTTAGGTTTTTAGAACTAAGCTTTATTTTTATTTTGTAGAGAATTACTGAGGGAGAAGAGATTCAAACATGTGTATATGGAGAAGATTTATGAACCCTTTCTATATATCTCTATTTGTTATATTATGTGTTCTTCAAATAAATTGATTTGTCTTTGCTTGTCAATGTCTGAGTAGTTCACTAGTTATGTTTTAGGGTTTCCCAGGAAAATCAGGTTGATTGTTAGATTTATCATAAGGGGATAACAATTGATAGGTTCTTAGTCTAGACTTGTTATTAATGCATGAAGTAGATTGACCATCTAGTTTATTGATATTAGACTAATAAACACAAAGAGATTTGGTTTAGAAGCTGGATCTAGTCTAGATGAATAAGTGTTCTTGCTTGCGAGAGTATTGTCTTGAATGCTTGTGAACAATTGAATCTGAACTGTATTGCATGATCAATTATTTAAAAGACGGCGAGGGTTTATGATAATTTGAGCATAGGTTTTATGATAATTTGAGCATAGGTTTTAATACTCTGAGAGGAGATTATTCCATCCTTTTCTTTCATGCTGAGAACTATTTTCAAAGAAAATCTCTAAATGATAATTTGACTTTTAATCCTGACGCTTTTATTCTATAGTTTACAACCGTTTTAAATTTACTGTTTTAATTTCGATCACAACCAAACTTGATTATTTCTAGTTTAGCTTGATTCGATATTTAACTAAAACGTGTACTTTCTGGTCTCTGTGGGATTCGACCATATACTTTGCTTCATTGATATGTTCTCTGCAGTATTAGTTTTAGGATTTAAATTCTAGACCTATCAATTATGTAATATTGTAAATATATACGTTACCATAGATAATTATCTCATAATTATATATTTATTTTTTATTTAAACTGACTCTTCTTAAATTAGTAGTACACGAAACGAAATCTAGATCGGTAGTTCCGTTTATCCCCTATCTAAGTCGGCATTATCCTAGAGATATACATGATGGTAAATATTGACAGTTGGTCTCTCTGTTTAGCTTGCTCTTAGTATCTAAGTTAGTACTGCATCATGTAGTTTTAGTATTCATAAACTACTTTAAATGTCTTAATCTATAACTTTAGGAAATTAGGATAGATTTCAACAATTGTTTATTTCTTTTTGATAAAGGGATTTCAACAATTGTTGTGCCTATAAATCTATGTTAGTGGTTTGAGTTTTTGATTGTGACTGTAAATATACAAATAATTTGATTGCATTTGAGACAAGCTTAATGAATGTGTAGGTTGGTCCAACTAACTATAGGACCGGCTAACATTAAAGTCTGTTAATAGTCATTATTAGGAAATGAATGTTTTGGACACTCCAGTATACAGCAAAACGTGTCTCAATTTCTATTCACACTTTTTCTTCGACATTGATACATTCTTTATTTAAAAAAAGTTGAGAAATTTGAAATCTAATTTCACAAAATACAACAATATTAGCCTACTAATCATAATTATTAAGAAAGAAAACAAAAGGAAAGAATATGCGGTATGATGCCATGGTTGTCATTTTTGTGATTTTCATTTTAAAGATAAGATTCAAATGTTGTTACTTACAATTTATACTCGTTTTATATTAATGGTTGTTTTAAAAGGTTTATTTTGTTTTATAATATAAGTTGTTTTCAAAAACCAAAACAAAAAATAAAAAAAATTATTTAAGAAGTTAAAATAAAATTAAAACAATTAATTCATCATTTGTTGAAGATCATTTTTTTTTAATCCATAATAATCATTGCTCTAACTAAATATACAGACAAAAAAGTGGAAAAAAAAATAAAAAGAATGTAGAAAAACAAAAAAGTTGTCTGAATATGCGCGATTTTAAGCAAAACAACTACTAATATAAAACACAAAGTAAAAATTGGTTATTAGACTAGTCCATTAATTGTAACAAAAAGAATGATATAGTTTTACTATGTCCAAGAATACATTTACAACTTGAAATTTGTGAATTGGACATCCACTAATAGCCTCAAGATCGGCTAACCAAGCCTATATTTAATACCATATTAGTAAGAATGAGTCGAAGTCACTTTCAAAAGTTAGCTCAAGAGTGGACGATTACCTCACGCTAATACATTATTTTAGGAATCTTCAAAACTTTCCTCGTGGGACAATTTATAAAACTAGACTCTATCTAGTACAACTCTATTAGTGATCAGCATATTGCCGCGTTCATATAATAATAATAATTAATAATATGCATGTTATCAACCAGCCAAATCCTCACCTCTAAGCATTCTCTATATATATAATCTACAGTTACAAATTTATGTTTATGAGAGTCCTCCTTCATTTTCATAAAGATACATCAAAAAATTTAAGAAGTTAGAAAGAGAAAGATAGAATAGAGATGGTGAAATTGAGAGAGACAGAAGTGATCTTAAGACTCTCTATCATCTTTGTTCTTCTCCTCACTTCTTGTTTGATCGGTTTGGATTCGCAGACAAAACCGATTGCTTATATCCAAAAGAAAGTCACTTTCAGAGATTTGTTTGCTCTAGAGTAAGTCAATTTCCTTTCTTTTATTAATTGTATAGTTAATTAAATTTAATTGATTTGAGTTTTTATGGGAGCTGAAAAAACAATATTTCACAGTCTTTTGGAAGGATCTACTTTATTTTCTAGTAATTCCTATTTTGGTTAAATTTGCATGAACATGTCTATGGGGAACTGATACTTGTATATATCTAAATATATATTATTTTTTGGAGAATTCTCAAAAATACCACCAAAAACTAAATTTATTCCAAAAATAACACACACTCTTAAAAGTTCCAAAAATACCACAAAAATATTTTTGTTCCAAAAATACCACAAAATTTGAAATAACTTTAAAACTTTAAATTTAAACCCTAAAACCCAAAAACCAAACTCTATCCCTTTCAAAACTAAACCTTAAACTCTATTTAGTGAACTCAAACCCAAAAAAATTAAATTTTAAACTCTAAAAATTCATTTTTTATGTTAGTGGTATTTTTGGAATATGTGGGAGTATGTGGTATTTCTGGAACTTTTAGGAATGTGTGGTAATTTTGGAATTTGAACTTCTTTTTGATGGTGATTCAAGGAATTCCTCTTATTTTTTTAAGTCATCCAAAAATTTTAGATGTAAAGTTTTCATTCTGTATAATAGTATATAAGTTTGTGTGTTATTTATTGAACTTAATAAAGGAGTTTGTAATATATATGACAGGGTTGAGTTGTGCATAAATGTTGTGATTGCTGCTTACAATATGGTTCAATTAGGATTTGGTTGGTACAGTGTTAAACCAAAGACCTCCAAATCTAAATGGCTCTCTTATTTTCTGGATCAGGTATATATATATATAACTCTCTTAATTTATGTTATATAATCGGTATGTTATAAAAAAAGTTATATAATTTAAATAAAACTGAAATAGACGGCAGCATACATGGTGTTCGCCGTGACATCTGCGGCGGCGCAACATTCATTGCTGGTGGTGACAGGTTCAGAGGAACTTCAGTGGATGAAATGGTGCTACAAATTTACAAGGTTTTGCTTTCAGATCGGAAGTGCCATCATCTTAAACTACATCGGAGGGATTCTCATGATCATCCTCTCTTCTCTCTCCGCCTTCAACCTCTTCCGCCTCTACTCTCCTAAACGTCTTTTCCATCTTAAGTCTTCGTCATAATTAATTACTATGTTATTTATTGTACTCATAATAATGTTGATCGTGACAAAAGAAAAAATAATAATAATGTTGATCAGTGTGGAGAAAACAAAGTTAATTAATTGATGTTTTAAAAAATTGTTCATTAATTACGGACTCGACTATATACTAATCTCAAGTTGTATATTATAGTTATCCTTGCTTTTTAAAAAAAA
This sequence comes from Iberis pinnata, assembly GCA_900406425.1. NCBI lineage: Eukaryota > Viridiplantae > Streptophyta > Magnoliopsida > Brassicales > Brassicaceae > Iberis > Iberis pinnata. The sequence continues at coordinate 15,026 of OVBE01005963.1, forward strand.
AAATGTGTGCAACACCTTCATACATCATATGGATGTTCCAAAACATGTACAAGATACATGTTAGAAATTAGTTAAAACAATGATAGGGTAACATACAAATCATATTATAGTGAGACGAAGACTGAAAGAGAAAAACAACATATTTTAATTTATGTTAGTGTGTAAGACTTTTATAAAAGAAATGGAACATGGAATTTTTTGTTTTCTAATAATTAGTTTTGAGTATATGACGTATAATAATTTGTATTTCGATGCATATTAGATATGTACTCTAATATCTTTTTGCATATTTGTCTAAACAGAATTCAACACATATCTGAAATATGATAATCGAAGAATAAGTGGTACGTGAAAATAAAATTTTTTTTGTATGTGTAAGACGAAAGATTAATCTTTTCGATTTTGGATTAAGAAAAAATTTAGCATATTTTTTCGGGTTCCTATTTTTCTGGAACATATATATTTTGCTAGTGTTGTGCCTAGAGTAATAGAAACATAAGACGGGTGTAAAATTGGGGGTTTATGGGTGTAAAAAAATTTTTGGGACCCTTTAATATGAATTAAAAATAATGTAAAAATAATTTTATATAACATTAAATATTTAAAAGAAAAATTATGACAAAAAATTATTCTAAAAAGATGACGATGCAATTTTTTTTTTCTTCTTTTACAATAAATTTCTTTACCAAATTTTTGTAGTCAATATTCTGAACAAGTTCTCTTTCTATATATATGATGGATAAGTCATTCAATCTTTCTTGTGATATTATTGATCTCATATAAGATTTTATTAGCTTTAATTTTGAAAAACTTCTTTCAACAGAAGTAAATGAAATTAGAATTGTCAACAATATTCGATAAGCAATCCAAGAGTTTGGATAACAAATTTCCATTTCCTTCAAAAAAGTTCAACACCTCAGGTTTCTTGCATACTTTTGGAAAAACTTCTCTTTGAAAAAAAAAATTCCAATAATATTTGAATGGTCCTCATGCTTCAAAGATGTTTTAAGATCATTACAAGATGCCATCAAACTATCATCATTTGCTGATTTCACTCTCTCCATATCAAATAGAAAACCAAATGTTTGTTCATGCTTTTGAAATTGTTCAAAACTTGTATCTAGGGAAAAGAGAGCTTGATCCGTAACTTGATGAAATAAGTAATTTTAAAGCGTTCCTCTAGAGACAAATGTATAATTTCATCAATTGTCTCTATTCTTCATAAAAAAAACTTATACTCTTAATAACACGTTTTTGCTTTATGAAAAATATGGTTTCAATCTCCATAGATTATGTTATTTGTTCATAGAACCAGTTTGTGAACGGTGCCGCATCTTTTTTTCTTGTTCCGGATGGATATGATCTTGGAAATGGAAACATAGTTCTAATAACATGATTAAAAAAAAATCAAATTAGCAAAAAAAAAATCTAAACCGCTAAAAGATAGCCACCAAACAAAAGAAAAACTATGAACATAAAAAAAGAAAAAGACAAACACAAAACTCATCTTCATAAATTTGTGATGTTAATAACACATTAAGTTTATAATTGCATGTGGACTACACATAACTAATGATAATAGTTTAATATAATTGTTATTATATTTTTCAAAGAAATATAAAAAATAAAAGTGAAAAGAAGAACAAACTTAAAGAAAGAAAGTCAAGAGTAATTGATTTGATATATTTTGTGTATGTAAGATCTAAATTCTGTTTAAATTTTCTATTTTTTGTTCAGAATTTAGCTTCTAAAGACCTAAAATCTAAAATAATTTAAGTTTTGGGGACCTAATATAAAAGTTTTCGTATATTATAATAGTAAAATGAATCTCTAGTAAAATTACCATTGTACTGTATAAAAATTTTAGTATTGGGTTCCTGCCTTTTCTCTTATACGGCACGCCTCTGTATAACACTGAACACTTGTTCTTAGAATATTTAAATTCTTGAAATGAAAGCCCATTAAGGAATACCCAATCAATTTTAAAGCCCGATTAAAAGTGGACCTTATTTATATACGTCACAGGTCAATTCGTCAAACTAAAATTATGTTCGCAACTCCAACGAGATTCACTGCTCTAGGTGCTCCACTCCTCCGATCTTCTAATCAGATTCCGATCTTCTTTTCTCCGCACAAATCAGTGGCCAAAGCATCAGCTAATATTCGATTTGTTGCGGCAATGTCGACACCGTCCACCACCGTCAGCGCAGTCACAGACGCCGGCAGAGGATCGATCACTCACGTCATATTCGACATGGATGGTCTCCTTCTCGGTAACTTCGCTTTCTTCCTACGAAGGTCTTTGATTTACTATCATCACTGTGTCTTCTGTTTGCTCGGAATAATAAACTGGTAAAACTTTTAGTATGATAGCAGAACGAAAATGCGAAGAACAATGAAAAAGAAATTAGTAGAAACTGGTCTCAATTTGGAAAGTTTAGGTTTATATGCATTTTCGAAGTCTCAAAGCGTGATTGATCCGTCTTTCTGGTTCTAAACTCTAAGGATTATGCTGATTGTCTACGATTTGCAGACACTGAAAAGTTCTACACTGAGGTCCAGGAAAAGATACTTGCTAGATACAATAAGACATTTGATTGGTCTTTGAAGGCAAAGATGATGGGAAGAAAAGCGATTGAAGCTGCTTCGATTTTTGTTGAAGAAAGTGGAATCAGTGACTCCCTTTCTGCTGAAGAGTTCATTGTAGAGAGGGAGTCAATGTTGCAAGACCTCTTCCCTACAAGTGACCTAATGCCAGGTACTATCCGCATTCCTTGTTTATGTAGATAAACACAGATACAAATTGTTCTCGTAATGTGTTCAATCAGTGAAATTGGTCCCTGATTATTAGGCCAGTCATTTCTTTATTTTGGAGTTTGTTTTCATCCATATGAATTGGCCTCTGGTTATATTGTATACTTTAGTCATGGTACTATATGAGTCACTTATCACTGAAGAATGCAAGTATACAAGCACCAATCCAAAAGATAGGCTTACCATGTTCCATCAATAACACCTAATCTATGCGCAGACCGTACTCACACAGTTCAGAATCTTATAATTATCTGTGCGTTATCTAATATTCTTACTCTACTACAGGAGCTAGCAGACTCCTCAGACATCTACATGGGAAAGGAATTCCAATTTGTGTAGCCACAGGGTATCTCTTTCTGCACCATTGCATATCATAGATCACTTGGAGTACAAATATGTTTTATAGCTTCTACTTATGCATTCATCGTTTGGGTATATCTGATCTTATTATGGCTTGTTTTTAATGTAGTACCCACACACGGCATTATAATCTAAAAACACAAAGACACCGGGAGCTTTTTTCGTTGATGCATCACATAGTGCGGGGAGATGACCCAGAAGTGAAGCAAGGGAAGCCCGCACCAGATGGCTTTCTTGCTGCATCTAGGAGATTTGAGGTATAGATGGTCATTTAAACTATACACATAACCACAGAACCGAAATGAAACAGAGCAACCAGCATGTGTTTCCACATATAAAAAAACAAGTTTGTAAAACTAATGTCCCCTTCTGTTTTGCATATTTCATAGAATGGTCCGGTAGACCCACAGAAGGTTCTTGTATTTGAAGATGCGCCTTCTGGAGTCTTGGCAGCTAAAAACGCAGGAATGTGAGTGTATTTCTTATAACTTTTTCCGAGTCCTCTCAGCCGATGAGCATATTTAGTGGCTAGATTTGAGCTCTTAAAGGCTTATCCGTTGTCCAATGGTGTGTGTACAGGAATGTCATAATGGTACCGGATCCAAGATTAGATAAGTCCTACTGCGATGTTGCGGATCAAGTTCTGGCCTCTCTGTTAGACTTCAAACCAGAGGAATGGGGCTTACCTTCCTTCCAGGATCCTCAAAACTAAGACCACCACAGAACTTTCAGCGTAACATTATCCTCAAGCTAACGATTCTTTGACTAGTTCGATTCCAAACAATAAATGTGACTTAGGTGAGAAAAATATTGGTTTTTTAGTGTTATTTTAAGGTTACATACGAGAGCCACGAGCTTAGTTTTCACGGGAAGTCATGATTTTGTCGTCAAAGAACAACTTGAGGTGAGTGGTTTGGACTTTTAACTTGTGTTGACTTATCTCTGTTTTTTCTTCTTAATTCAACTTTGTAAGATGGCTAAAGACCATCCACACATGTCGGTGGCCAAATTCATAAGCCGAGTCTTTGCTAGGATCTTGTAGAAACCGTCATGACTGGTACATGAAATCGAGTGTTGAAATTTAACCCAATTGCATATCTACTACCAAACCAAATAGCAACATATACAAGCAGCTTCAATAATTGCAATAGGAGAATAAAATGTCAACTTTTTATACTATTTTTTTTTTCTTTCAAAACTGCAGTTACCATACATAATCGGAATTGAAGCCAGCACTGATACAAGTATACAACCACTAGATTACAAATCCAAATCAAAGCATGTATTATTGACTCCTTCGGTTAATATTTTACTCAATAATCGTTACTATTTACTACTAACTATTTCTAGATAAATCATTGAGAAAGTTTTATGATATGTATACTTTGTTAATAAAATAATTAGGATAGTTGATTGAGGATTAAATAATTAAAGTTGACGTAAAGTTTAACGACTCTTTACTCTTTAGCGACTAGGTCTAAGCATTCACATGCGCGTTTGAACCGTCCAACATCAAAGCTCTAACGTGCACTTCGTATCAAAGTTAACATAGATTTGACGAATTTGATTTACTCAATTTGAAACCAATTAAGTATTGATGTTAGATATTTTATATAATGTGTCATTTTGAGATAATTACATTTTAATCATCATTTTCGAATCTATTTATTTATTGGTTGGACTCTACTATTACAATGTTAAGATTATGAATTTCTAATTTCAAATCAATTAATACAGAATAAATTATTTTGTAGTTAGTGTTATATATTTTATAATCTATTACTATAATTAGGGAGTATGTTCTCTCCTCTCATGCTGCCACCTCAACACACTTTATGGCTTTTCTAATTTTATATAATTTATCATATAGATCATAATTAATTTGTGAAAATGAGATGTGAATGATGTAAAAAAAATTGAGTCATTTTAAAGGTCCACTACATAATTAGATACGTAGTGTTTGATATTTTATAATTATTAAAACGTTGACATGTGATAAGGTATGGAAGTTAAGACGAGACAAGCAGTTTGCTGTAGCAATAACATAACAACTTGAAATATGAAACGTGTCCCCAAAATTTATGAGAAAATTATTGCAAATACACACTTTCTTTTTTTTTTGTGCAAATGTTAACGTGTTATTTCACCTTCTCGATTTTTGATAGAACAACAAAAAATACAAAGAAAGCCGAAGAAATAAAATAAACTATTACACAAGCACGAAAAAATCCGGAAAACTCTACCCAATGGCTACAACCGAATGCTAGCATAGAACTACGACATCACGAGAAAAACGAGACATAATATTCAGTTATCAAAGGTTTGGTCTAATATTAATAAGTTAATTGTCGTCTTCCATGTCGCCTTTTCCACTCTCATTCGTTTGTTGATCTTTTGTGCAACTAGATGAGTATTGAAAACTAAATTTGTATACATTCATCTTTCTCACTGTAGATTTATATATATATATATATATATATATATATATATATATATATATATATATATATA
>OVBE01005964.1:0-20710 GCA_900406425.1 Iberis pinnata
TTGACACCTATGACCACTACAATGACAATGATAGTGTAATAGGAATTGATAACATTTCGAAACCGAAAAAATCTTACTATCAATCTTGAAGAAGAGGTGTACATCGAACAACCACAAGGCTACATAGTCAAAGGTGAAGAAGACAAATTCTTGAGGTTAAAGAAGGCACTTTATGGATTAAAACAAGCTCCAAGAGCTTAGAATACTCGAATTGATAAATATTTCAAAGAGAAAAGTTTTATCAAGTTTCCATATGAGCATGCACTTTATATCAAAACTCGAGCTAATGATATATTGGTTGTATGCTTGTATGTAGATGACTTGATATTTACAGGAAAAAATCCAATTATGTTTGAGAAATTCAAGAAAGATATGACAAAGAAGTTTGAAATGACAGATATTGGACTCATGTCTTACTACCTTGGCATTGAAGTGAGGCAAGAAGACAATGGAATATTCATCACTCAAGAAGGGTATGTTAAAGAAGTACTTAAGAAATTCAAGATGGATGACTCAAATCCAGTTAGCACACCAAAGGAATGTGGAACAAAGTTATCAAAGCGTGAAGAATGAGATAGTGTCGATCCAACACTCTTCAAGAGCTTGGTTGGAAGTCTCTGTTATTTAACATGCAGAAGACCCAACATTCTATATGCAATCGGAGTTGTGAGTCGATACATGGAGCATCCAACAACAACTCATTTAGAAGCAGCAAAGAGGATCCTTCGCTATATCAAAGGTACCATAAAATTTGGCTTGCATTACAATATTTCTAACGACTACAAGCTTGTTGGATATAGCGATAATGATTGGAGTGGAGACTTAAATGATCTTAAAAGCACAAATGGCTATGTGTTTTACACTGGAGGTACAACCTTCACATGGATGTCTAAAAAGCAACAAATTGTTAATCTCTCTACTTGTGAAGCGGAGTATGTAGCGGCTACTTCATGTATTTGTCATGCTATATGGTTGCGGAACCTTCTAAATGAGTTGAGTTTACCGTAAGGGGAGCCAACAAAGAATTTTATGGATAACAAGTCAGCAATAGCTTTGGCGAAGAATCCAGTCTTCCATGACCGAAGCAAGCACATTAATACGCGTTATCACTACATAAGAGAATGTGTTGCCAAGAAAGATGTGCAATTGGAGTACGTAAAGACAAATGATCAAGTCGCCGACATGTTCACCAAACCTCTCAAGCGCGAAGACTTTATCAAGATGAGGAGTTTGCTTGGAGTAGCAAAATCAAGTTTAAGAGGGGGTGTTGAAAATAAATTTGATTTTGGGTCAAGTTATATTTTGGATCAAACTTAAGTATTAGATCATTAGTCCAATATTCATATATTGGGCCAAACCCAAGAACTTGATTCATATTCTAGAACTTATCTAGAATTATCTTCCACCTCCTCAAGAATAAAAATCTAGATACTTCACACAACTAACTAGATATTTGTAATATTTTATTAAAAATATTATGGAAGAATTCTCTAGATTTAGAATTAAAATATTATGGATATTTTGTACTTTGGAGGCTATAAATACCTTCACTCCCTTTGTCATTTGTCATCAAGAAATCATAAACACTTCCTCTACATAGAAAAATTTCCTATTCCAAAATTTTCCTTTCTCTTCCAATATTATAAACATTTTTCCCACTACTTTTAAATACTTCCTTCCGACAGCCTAATGCAAAATTCTCTTTTGCTTCTCATGTACAAGATAGTGACCACATAGAATAAAAAGTCAGCGACACAAGCCCTCAAAGATGAGTGTTGGCGTAAAGCTATGAGTGAAGAGTTTGATGCTCAAATTTGAAATCACACATAATACCACTGGATTCAAGACTAAACGTTGTCGGAAACAATTGGGTCTTCCGGATCAAATTCAATACCGATGGTACTATTTCTTGCTTCAAAGCTTGGCTGGTCGCAAAGGGGTTTCATAAACGGCCGGGTATTTATTTTCATGAGACTTTCAGCCCGGTTATCAAGCCTACAACCATCCGCACAGTTCTTAATGTTGTTATAACTCGAAACTGGCGACTTTGCCAATTAGACGTTAATCATGCGTTTTTTCAAGGAAATCTAGAGGAATATGTCTATATGGCACAACTGGTTGGATTTGTTGACAAAGACAAACCTCATCACATATGCAAGCTCCGCAAAGCGATATACGATCTCAAACAAGCTCTGCGGGCTTGGTATCGAGAACTTAAGACTTTTCTCACAGCCTCGGGTTTTAGAAATGCATTGTCTGACGCTTCTCTCTTCATATACAACTCTGGTAGTGTGATAATTTACGTCTTAATATACTTTGACGATTGTTTGGTCATCCAAAAAGCATAAGACAGTAGTTCGATCTTTGACTGAAGCAGAGTATAGAGTTGTGGCTGTAACCGATTCTGAGATTCGATGGATCCTATCTCTCTTCCAAGAACTTGGTATTCCTCTAACAACTCAACCAGACATATATTGCGACAATGTAGGATCTACCTATCTCTATGCAAATATGGTCTTTCATTCAAGAATGAAGCATGTGGCACTTGATTATCACTTTATACGAGAACTAGTAAAAGCGGGAACTTTACGGGTAGCTCATGTTGCTTCCAAATATCAGCTAGCTGACGCTCTAACCAAGCCCATCTTGGTCTCCGCTCAAAGCAAACATGTCCAAGATTGGGGTCTTCTCCGGTCGTTCGTCTTGCCGGGGCGTATAGGATATTATAAATATCTAAGTTATACTTTAGTTGAGATATACTCTGTATAGTTAAGATTCTCATTTTGTTTAGACATACGGCCTTTGTATATATATATACTAATGGTGTACACCTTCTTAATATTATCAATAGAATCATTCCTTAACCTCTTTACACAAATATATGTTTGAAACAAAAAGAAAACATACCTTGACAAAAAAAAACATACAAACTATTAACCTCATCTGCACTACACCGTTCGGCGCCGGTAATTGGACTTCTTCCGGCACCGCCCTTCTTCTTTTTTATTTTATTTTCTTTTCGGTCTTCTGCTCAACCTTTTTGTATTATTGGTCCTCTTCTCGGTATCTCATCTCTATCTGCCTTCCTCCTTCGTCTCGGTTGGTTCTCCTCCACTCATGCATGCGCCAGAAGCTTGTCAATTCGCTTACATTTCCCTGTGGATCCCTGCCTCTTCTGTTCGGATTAGGAAATTTCGGCAGTGGACGGTCTCCGATCGTCGGACTTCCCTATTGTTGCTATGCATGTTAACCGCCATGTATAGATTGTGTTTCGATGCAGGTTGTGAGCGGTGGATCTGAACTTACATGACGCGGGATGGGCTTCTCTGAGAGACGGTCGGTGAAGAAGCTAATCGTCATGAGCGGGATAATAATGGATGGCTCCGGACTTGCGGTTGTGGTTCCCATTTAACGGTGGTGGTGGTGATCCTTGATTTCTCTTGGTTTGCGGCACATCACTTCTCGTTGTTGTTTAGGATTTCACATTGCAAGCCCACTTTTGGGTGTTTAGGCCTATTACTGGGCCTTTCTTTGTTTTTTTGTAATATAGTTGGACCTCTTTTGTTTGTAGTAATAAGTGTCAACTTAGTTTATTTTAAATCTAGGCATCAATTTCATATATGTAAATCTTATGCGTGAAAATCACATATCGGTGGCAATCCGAAAAAAAGAGATTATGGGTTATATTATGGTTAGGTTATGGCTTAACTTGCAGTTTCCCTGTAAGGGAATAGTTTTTCGCCTTTTTAGGAGATCTAGATTAGTTTATGTTGTAGTTTACCTCCTAAAAAGGTTAGTTACCCAGGTATTTAGGTTTATAATTTCTCCAAGTAAGATTGATTTTATTTCTTGGTGAGTTATATGTTTTTGATTTAATATAATTAAGTCGACACAGAGAAAAAACAAAAACATGATAAGAAAATAGAACCTACAACATAATTTAAATATCAACTAAATGAAAATTAGTTGGCGGTAAATAGCTTTTGACTCTGAGAGACCAAATCCATGTGAAGAAAATAAGCTAAATATCAGTATATAATAATAATATCTTCGATAACGTTCACTTCATAATTGTATATAATATTTCCTTACATGTATAAGTATTAGGTGTATATATTCATGTACTCTAATCTTTATCATTATTACAATTTACTTAATATTATATGGTATCAGAGCAATAAGAATTTGTATTTACCCTTCTTCTTTGTGCCGCTTTCTTTCTCTTCTCTATACTCTGTTTCTTTGTCTTGTTCTTTTTCTCACTTCTCTCTCTATTTTCTTCTTGGTTTCTACTTTTCTCTCTTCTCGGAGTTCTATCTCACGATTCTTTGACCTTTTCATTTGGTTGTGTTGGTTCTTAACCCTTTTTCTTTTATCTATATTTGTGATTATCTGTTCTTTGTGATTTACAATAATGTCACAGGAAAATTCATCTGCTCAACCTTCTCTTGTGTTCAATCGACAAGATCCATCAACTCCTTTGCTCAACATCTCCATGTAGAATGTTACAAAGCTCACTAATTCCAACTATATCATGTGGAGTCGTCAGGTTCGTGCGCTCTTTGAAGGGCATGAGCTTCATGTTTTCCTTGAAAACAACTCTGCTCCTTCTCCAACACTTCTGGTTGGTGGTGCTGCCGCTCCGAATCCGTTGTTCACTACTTGGTATCGTCAAGACCGTCTTCTTTACAGTGCTATCATTGGCGCCATCTCTCTTAATGTGCAGCCAGTAGTCTCTACTGCTACTTCCACAGCAGAACTCTCCTTGGTAAACCTATGGAGAAAGAAGAGCTTACTGAGCAAGTGTTAGCGGGACTAGGTGAAGAATATAAGCCTGAAATTGATGCTGTTAATGGTCGGGAGACAGCAATTTCCTTTGCTGAGCTACATGAACGTTTGCTTAACCGGGAAGCGATGTTGATGTGTTATTAATTTGATGGCTCGGGTACCAGTGACCGCGAATGCTGCTTCTTCCCGGACCAATAGGAACTCACAGCAACAATGGCGTACAGGCTCTACTCGATCACACAACACCAACACTGCTCCATCTCACTTTTCTGGTCTGAATTGTTCATCTCCTCCTTACCTCGGACGCTGTCAAGCATGTGGAACCACATGTCACAGTGCCCGCTGCTGTCCAAAGTTCCACATGGTTCGTGGTGGTTCCACTGTTGTTGGGTCTACTTCACCTTGGTCACAACTGAATCCCAATTGGCAGATGAATCGGTGGCATCCAAACAACACATGGAAACCTCGTGCTAATGCGGTGGTGCTTAATGGTGATTCCTCTACTTGGCTGGTAGATTCCTGAGCTTCACATCATATGACATCGGACCTCAACAACCTTGATTTTCACTCTCCTTACAATGGTGGAGATGAGGTTATGCTAGGTGATGGCTCAGGTCTTTCAATTTCTCAAACTGGTTCACTTTCTTAACCCTCACTTACTCGTCCTTTTATACTTAATAATGTTTTATGTGTTCCTTCTCTTGACAAGAATTTGATTTCAGTTTTTCAGTTTTGTAATGCTAATAACGTTGCTATTACGAGTACGGGGGCACTATGGCTTCAAGGTCAACCAATTGATGGTACTTATGTGTGGCCGAAGTCCAAGTTTATCCTATGCCTCAGCTACTTCTACTACTTTAACGGCTTTGCATTTTCGTTTAGGCCATCCGTCTTTAGCTATTTTAAAAACAATGATTTCACAATTTCATTTACCCATTTCGACTAAAGCTTTGATACCAAAACCATGTGTTTCGTGTTCTACAAATAAAATGCATAAACAACCATTTGGTTTATCTACTTTAGATTCGAAATGTTCTTTAGATATTGTTTTCTCTGATGTTTGGTCTTCTCCTATTACTTCTATTGATGGTTTTAAATATTATGTGATTTTCGTTGATCATTTTACTAGATATACATGGATTTATCATTTAAAACAAAAATTTCAAGTCCACGATGTTTTTATAAAATTTAAAGCTTTGGTTGAAAATCGATTTCAACACAAGCTTCAGACCTTTTACACTGACAATGGTGGTGAATATATATAGCACTTGCATATTTCTTGTCTTTGAATGGTATTTCACACCACACTACTCTTCCGCATACGCCGGAACATAACGGCATCTCGGAGTGTAGACATCGACATATAGTCGAAACTGGTCTTGCTCTCATGTCACATGCCTCGGTTCCTAAGTCATATTGGACTTATGCGTTCTCGACGGCGGTGTACTTGATTGACCGAATGCCTACACCACTTTTATCTTTAAAATCCCCTTACAAACTACTATTTAAAGAATTGCCAAATTATCAAAAATTAAGGATTTTTGGTTGTCTTTATTTTCCGTGGTTACGTCCATATGCATCGCGTAAATTAGATACTCGATCCAAACCTTGTGTTTTTCTAGGATATTCTCTAACTCAAAGTGCTTATATATGTCTTGATAGAGAAACTAATAGAGTTTACACATCTCGTCATCTTCTTTTTCATGAATATTTGTTTCTTTTTGCTTTTCCTAACACATTAACGTCTGCATCTATTTCTAGTGATTTTTCAGATTTTGAATATGCTGACACAATTATTGTTTCTAGTGTTTTTCAACAAGCAAATCAGGTGCAACCACCTCATCGTGTGTCTTTACAACAACCTGATCCCTCTATTCTTCAACCTTTAGTCACTCCATCAGCTCCATATGTTGCTGAAACATCATCTGTAGCTCCTTCAAATCAGAGTGATCCACCTGCTCCCCAAACGTCACTTGTTGTGCCATTGACATCTGCATCACAGCCTGGTCCTTCAACAGCCCATGTTCGTGCTTCTACTCGTGTGCGCAAGCCTGTCACAAAGCTGAATCTTCTAACCACTATAGCAACAGCTTCTGATGCACCACCTACCTCTGTCACACAGGCTTTGAAGGATCCCCGCTGGCGTAAAGCCATGTCTGAAGAGATTGATGCTCAGCTACGCAATAAAACGTGGCAGCTCGTATCTCCTACGCCAACCATGAATGTAGTAGGTTGTCGCTGGGTGTACACTGTCAAACGCAAAGCTGATGGCTCGATTGAAAGATTCAAAGCGCGTCTAGTAGCTAAGGGTTTCACTCAACGTCTCGGGATTGATTTTTCTAAGACTTTTAGTCCGGTTATCAAATCCGCTACAATTAGACTGGTTTTAAGTACTGTTGTTTCTAAATCTTGGTCCATTAGACAATTTGATATTAACAATGCTTTTCTGCAGGGCACACTTAATAATGATGTATTTATGATGCAACCTCCGGATTTTATTGACAAAGATCGTCCTAATGCAGTTTGTAAACTCTGGAAAGCAATATATGGTCTTCGCCAAGCTCCCCGAGCATGGTACACGAAGCTAAAGACGTTTCTTCTCCAAGCGGGTTTTGTCAACTCCCTTGCAGATTCCAGCTTGTTTATCTATAATAAACAGGGAGTAATTTTATACTTATTAGTCTATGTCGATGATCTTATTTTAACTAGAAATAATGATTCATCACTTGCACGTTTTATTAAAGTACTTTCTGCTCGTTTTTCATTATGTGACCTTGGCTCTTTGTCTTACTTTCTTGGCATCCAAGCAAAGTTCACAACTAATGGTCTGCTTCTCAACCAATGTAGGTACATTAATGATCTTTTACAACGCCTCAACATGATTGGTTGTAAACCATGTCACACACCTATGTGCTCAAACTCAACACTACAACTCACGTCCGGCTCTCCCTTGCAAGATCCAACAATGTATCGTGACACTGTTGGCAGTTTGCAATACTTATTATCAACCCGACTGGATATCTCATACACCGTTAATAAATTATCTCAGTATATGCATCGCTCAACCGATATACATTGGGGAGCTGTTAAACGTCTATTACGTTATCTTGTGGGCACCTCTACTTCATGTTTGTTCTTCCCCAAAGCAAATGCTCCTATCTTACACGCTTTCACTGATGCAAATTGGGGGGGGGGGGGACAAAGATGATTACACTTCCACTGGAGCTTACATTGTCTACAATGGGCGACATCCAATCGTATGGTCTTCAAAGAAACAATATGGTGTCACTCTTCTTCCACAGAAGTTGAATACCAGTCGATTGCTTCCACTGCGTCTGAAGTTCGATGGATCACGTCTCTCATGCATGAAATGGGACTTCTTGTTACTTCCATGCCGACCATTTATTGCGACAATATTGGTGCGACATACCTTGCTGCAAACCCAGTTTTCCACTCCCACATGAAGCACTTGGCGCTTGACGATCATTTCATTCGGAATCAAGTACAATCAGGCCTTCTACGGGTATCTCACATAACCTTCGCCGATCAATTAGCCGATGCTCTCACTAAACCGTTACCACGATCTCGTCATGATCTTCTTCGTGACAAGATTGGCCTCACAAAAGATGGTCTATCTTGAAAGGGCATATCAGTATATAGTAATAATATCTTCGATAACGTTCACTTCATAATTCATAATTGTATATATTATTTCCTTACATGTATAAGTTGTAGGTGTATATATTCATGTACTCTAATATTTATCATTATTACAATTTACCTAATATTATACTAAGGTCCACCAATGTTTGGAGAAATTTTCTATTCCAAATTTAAATATTATTTCACGGAATAAACCTCACGACCCCACCGAAAAATAAAATAACAGAGATCATATATCCAAATCCTCCCACAAAACCAACTATGAAGAAAAAAACTTCTTTACACCCGTAGGGAAAAACCAATGAAGAAGAATGATTTTAGAGCATTTCTATTGGTAAAACTCCAAAAGATAATTTTGACATGTTTTTTGTTTTTTAGTAATTATTTACTGAACGTAGAAATCTAAAATTGTGAAATATAAAATTATGCATCCATTAATAAAATCTATATGGATTTTTAGAGCTGCGAGCTTTTAAGGAGGTTTTAGGGACTGGGTCCCACAAAATAGCTAAGAAACTTTTTCTCTCTTCTCTTAAACGGTATCCAATTTTTGCTTAAATCGTGTATCCCATTGACACGTGACAGCCCACGATTGGTTAGGTATTTAATTTTTTTTTTTTAATGGTGAATAAAAATTCACTTTAGAACTTTTTTTTTTGTCTCTAAGCAATATTCATGGTCTTAGATTACTATTTTTAATTGTAAAATGGAAACTTTCATAAAGGTGAAATCAGAAAAGTGAAATCATAAGCTCTAGTTCTTGAAAGTTCTTAAATTTAACATCAATACCAAAACACGAATACAATTTTGGTACCAATACAACAAAAACAACGTCATGAGAAACAAAAACTTAGGAGATTATTCAAGCTTCATACCTTAATTCTTTCACTTATTTCCCATAAATTGAAACTTGAGAAAAACGAATTATTAGAACCCTAAAACTATTTATTCCCTCTGTTTCAATATGTAAGTAGTTTTGCTTAAAAGCGCGGGTATTAAAATTTTTAACTTTTCTCAAAAAAGTAATAAAAGGTTAGAGAGATTATTATTTTTTTGGTGGAGTAACGCGAAAAGTTAGAGAGAGATTATTATATATTATTTTGCCTTTAAATTTTTAGTAGAATATTATTTATTTAAATAATTTTATTGCTTTGGGATTTGAGAACATCTTATATTATGAAACAAACAATTTTGGCTAAAACTACTTATATATTGAAACAGAGGGAGTAACTCCCATTAAATCTCGGTTTTTAACAGCCTCATTAAGAATTGATTCACAAATATCCCAATTACTAACTACCATCATTTTCACAAAAACCTCGATTAAGATTCAACAGAAGAGCCGCACGAGACAAAAACGAATATGAAAAATTTGATATTGTCATAAGAGAGAGAGTTAAAAAATATTTTAATAAATTTTTTAAAACTACCAATCTCTTCCTGACACGTAGGAGTTTTATAAGAAATCTAAAAATGTCTCTTTAGAAATGGATTTTACTAATAAAAAATTTTATTTATTTAATTTTGGGTCTAAAATCCAGAGGTGGCTCTGGACTAAATCTCTTAAAGCAAGGGTTTTAGGCGCCAAATTTTATATAAATGTTAGGGCACCAAAGTTATTAGAAAAAATTTGGTATGGTGGTTGAGTACATCGAATTTAGGATATTAAATTATAACTCCGCTTTACGCATTGTTTAGATCCGGACCGACATTGCTAAACCCTAGAGGTGGCCGTAATGGAGATACATGGTCTAAAACCCACTTAAAAATCTCATAAAACTCCCTAATGGTCGTAAATTGTAGTACCAAAAAGCTATCTGCCCTTAACCGAAAACCACTAACTCAATCCTGATGTAGTTGATGTCCACACCAAAAATGCTCGCGGATAATGGGCTTTTTAAATAGTTTACCGGAGCTAAAATAAATTTAAGAGGAAGCCGAAAAGTCAAAACCTTTTCTCGTAAATATACATAACAATTAAGACAAGACTGTAGTATATTGGAATAGAAGTCGAAAGGTCCAACATTACTTTCATTCCCTATATATCTTACGGATTCATCCTCTTTTCTTAATCATCAGAACAATGGCTTCTTCATCGTCACACAAACCCATAAGCTGGTCGGAGCTTCCACCGGAGATAATTTCTTCGATAATGCATTAGCAATTTCTGAAAGCATGCCACAACTACAACACCTCCAGCTTATTAGAATGATCAAACTAACAGACACAGGCTTGAACGCCATTCTCGACAACTGTTCTCACTTGAAACACCTTGATTTACGCAAGTGTTTCAAAGTTAAACTTGTTGGTGATCTAGAGAAGCGATGTATCGAGAGGATCAAAGATTTTAAACGACCTAATGACTCAATCGATGATATCCAATTTGAACTCAATTTTCTCGAACACTGTATTGGTTCTGATTTCTCAAGTGAAGAAGATGACTTGGGCTATGTATATGGCCGCGACGATGGCATTGATGAAAGTTACTGTAGATCAATTTAGATATTTGATTATCTCTGAACAATGCAGACAAAGGTTGATTTTGTCAAAAACTTAAGAACTCGTTTCCAATTCCTATGAAGGAGGACAAGGATTTCTTTGACTAACATCTACTGATTTATTAAACTTCAACATACCCTCTCTTAAGCTAATTCCTATGAATTCAGCTTATTACAGCAATGTCAACTACTCCAAGCAAAGCTCGCAGCCTTTCAAACTTTTCCAATTTCAACGGTTTGGTAAATATATATGCAACTTGATCTTCAGTTGAACAATGCTCCAATTTAACAACATCACCATTCACCAACTCTCTGAGATAATAAAATCTTACCTCAATATGCTTGCTTTTTCCATGAAAAACTAGATGCTTTGAAAGTTGAATGGTTGAACTGTTATCACAATAAATCACAGTTGCTGAAGTTTCACCACATCCAACTCTTTCCAACACTCTTCTCATCCACACGCATTGACAAGCACACAATGAATCTATGTACTCAGCCTCCATGGTCGAAGTGCCACTACCGGCTGCTTTTTTGATGCCCACGACACTGCCCCTGAAGCCATTGAAAAGACAAAACCATATGTGCTCCTTCGATCATCCAAATCATTGGCGTAATCGCTATTTGTGAACGCCATAAGCTGCAATTTTCTACTCTCATCTCTTTTAAAAAGTATTCCAAGCTCCATCGTACCTCTAAGATATCTTAAGATTCTTTTTGCAGCAAGCCAATGTGACATTCTTGGATTAGTCATGTATCTACTTATAAGACACACTTCATATAAGGTCGGGTCTGGTCACTGTTACATACATGAGATATCCAACTAACTGTTTAAACAAGGTTTCATCAACTCTCTCGTCACTTTCATCTTTTTGCAACTTTGTTCCTGGCACAATAGGATTCTTCACAGCATTACTCTCCCACATTCCAAACCTTTGTAAAACTTCTCGAGCATATCTTCTTTGGCAAATAAAAAATCCATCTTGCCTCTGTTTTACTTCCACTCCCAGGAAATGTTTCATTTTTCCTAAATCAGACATCTCAAACTCCAACATCATAGATTTCTTAAACTCATCACACATAACTCTATCACTTCCAGTAAATATTAAATCATCAACGTACAAGATGATAATTAAAATATTACCTTCTTTTTCCTTAGTAAACAGAGTGTGCTCACTAGGACATTTCTCGAAGCTTTCCTTCATAAAATAAGCTTCAATTCGACTAAACCAAGCTTGTGGTGCTTGCTTGAGCCCATACAATGGTTTTCTTAGTTTGTAAACTTTTTCTTCTTCCCCTTTCTTTATGAATCCTTCTGGTTGATAGACATACACATCCTCCATTAGTTCCCCATGTAGAAAGGAGTTTTTAACGTCCAATTGAAATATCTCCCAATTTAATTTAGCTGCTATAGCGATTATGGTTCGAATTGTATCAAGCCTTGCCACTGGAGCAAAAACCTCAGTATAATCAATACCATAACATTGCGCCTAACCCTTCGTTACTAACCTTGCTTTAAGTTTATCAACTTCCCCATTTTCGTTTAGCTTAGTCTTGTATACCCACTTTACTCCTATTGGTGTGAAACCTTCAGGTAATGTAGTTAACTCCCAAGTATTGTTTACAATTGATTCAATCTCTTTCTCCATAGCTTCTCTCCATAATTAATATTGCCTCATGAAACGAGATACGATCACTCTCTGTAATAGTCATCATCAACAATATTGCAGACATGTTTTCTTCTTCTCATGTTTCATAATCAGCCATCCACACAGGTGCTCTTTTTTAACGCACAGACCTTGCTTCAGCTACTGTCGCGTCATGGTTCAACGGCGACGTATTTTTCGTACCGCCGTCATGAGGTACTGTTTCAATTATCTCCTGCTCTACCTCCTCTATATTATTTTTTCTTCTTTCTCTTCACACTCCAAACTTACTTCTTTCATGCAGTTTGATTCCATTCCCAACTTTTGCTTTCATCAAAAATTATGTCTTTGCTAATTACTATCTTTTTGTTATTGGATCATATAACCTCCAAGCCTTTGATTCTTCACTGACTCCTAAGAACACACATTTCTTGCTTTTATCATCTAGCTTACTCCTTCTCTGATCTGGAATGTGTACATACCCTATGCATCCAAAAATACGAAAATATCCCACAGTCGGTTTTACACCACTCCAAGCTTCTTCAGGTGTTTTCTCTTCTACTGCTGTTGTATGAGATCGATTTTGAATATGCACACTCCATTTAGTAGCTTCAGACCAGAATTACTTAGGAACATGTCTTTCTCTCAACATAGACCGAACTGCGTTCATGATCGTCCTATTCTTTCTCTCGGCAACTCTGTTCTGTTGAGGAGTAAAAGCTGCAGTTAATTGGCGAGTGATGCCATGTGATCTGTAGAATTCTCCAAACTCATTGGAGGTGAATTCTCCCCCTCGATCAGTCCTCAAACAAGTGATATAAACACCAATCTCCTTCTCTACATCCATCTTCATGTCATTTCCAAGTTTGAATGTGCGATTGATCCCTTCTTCTAACTCTGAGAACCATTCCTTATCGCCAGTCATATGGTTACTACAACCGGAGTCAAGAAACCATACTTCCTCTCTATTTTCTTTATGCTCCTCCACGTATGCCATTAGAAGCATCTCTTCTTCCTCTTCTAACTCTGCATAGTTAGCTTTCTTCTCCCACTCCAGACATTCATATTGAAAATGACCTAGATTTTGACATTTATAACATTCTATCACAGCACGATCAAAAGTGCTTCTTCCTCGTCCTCTTCCACAACCTCCTCTAAACGTTCCACGACCTCTTCCTCTAGTTGATCTTTCTTCTTGAGAAACTTTCAAAACATGCTCTTCTTGCATATTTCCATTCATCCTCTGCTCATGAACAAGAAGACTTCCATGAAGTTCATCAATGTTCATCTTACTTAGGTCGTTTGACTCCTCAATTGAACATACAATATAGCTAAACTTTATAGTCAAGGATCTCAATATCTTGGCTACGATGGTGCTTTGTTCCATCACTTCTCCAATTGTCTTCATCTTGTTAACCATAATTAAGGTTCTTCCTAGAAAAGTATCAATCTTTTCTCCTTCTTTCATGGTTAACATCTCGAACTCCTTTCTCATTGCTTGTAATTATGCCCTTTTCACCTTCGTGGAGCCTTGATATTTCTTTCTCATGGACTCCCAAATCGCTTTTGAAGTGCTCTTATCAAGAATTGTTTCCAGTATTTCTCTGTCAATTGCGTGGAAAAAGAAATTCTTCACTTTCAAATCCTTGAGATTGGCTTCTTCCATTGCCTTCCTTTGTTCACTTCTATGCTCACTAGTTTGTGTCCCAACAGAAGTTATTGGAAATCCTTCTTCCACCAGATTCCATAGCTCTCGACTTCACAGAAAATTCTCCATGGTCATAGACCAAAAATCATAGTGACCATCAAACCGTGGTATGGCCGGTTGCACAAACTTCTCCGAGTTTAACATCTCTCTTTCTCACACAAATTTGGTCCTTCACAAGCTCTGATACCAAATGTAAGTTTCAGAACTATAGTAATTGAAAGGATACAGTATTAACTCAAAGATGGTGTCTTTAAATAGCCTTACAAAGAACGAAAGAGAATGCTAGAGAATAGGAACTAATCCAACTGAATTGAAACGTAAAAGACTCTAACAGACTTGACCGTAGAAGCAGGACAAGGACTTATTTGACGAACGTCTGCTGACTTATTCAACTTCAACATATTCCACATGTTGGATATATACGTTACTTATCAGATGGGTTTAAAATATAATCATTTAGTTATGTGCTTCGAACCAGTATATTATTTATATTATTTATTTAGTTATGTCTCCTTTGGCCGTCATCATCTGCGATGTATATAAAAAGTAGGCGGAAAATTGGCATGCATAACCTCAGACTTGGGAAGTATGGGGTATAAATATTGGTGGATAAAGAATATTTGAATAATGTGTCCTACGATGTAATATATGATTGCGGGCTTTTGATAATTTTCGTGACTTTGATCGGTACCCCTTTTGTATAGTAGTTCCTTTAATCTATCAGCGGTTTTAATATCAATAAAATTACCTAGGACACCATAAAATACATTCTTAATTACCTCCAATACCATAATGTTCTTAAGTTTCAAGCAATACCATATTAAGAAATGAAAATGACCATTTTGCTCATACATAACGTCTCGATTTCCTGATTTTTTTTTCTTATTTTTTTAACTGTAACTTCTGTTAAATCACCCACACTGCCCAATTTATCACATCTCTCCTCTCCGATACGCGTGAACAACTTCTCTTCCATCTTTCTTCTTTCTTCTTTCTTTTTTCTTCTCAATTATTCTTCTCTCTTCTGCACCATTTTTCTCTTGTTACTGTTTATCTTCTCGAAATCTTATGTATTTCACCGAAAATGTCTGCTTCAGCAAGTGTTAGAAAATCTCAGAGAAAGCGCAACAAGGACGCGCATGCATCTGTGGATAAACAACAGGAGGCGGTCCACGAAAGAGGACCAGACGATTTCGTGTTCGACCCTAACAAACTCCCACCAAGGCTTTATGTAACAAACTAATATCTTTCTAATGGTCGGATAAACTCCTATTCAAATCCGGAGTATCTTCTAGATCTGGTAGAAGCCCTAAAAGGTACACCCGACCTTAACTATCTAAAAGCTTCATGCTTCAGATCTTTACTCAAGATAGAAGTACAAAATTCGAGTCTTTCGGGAAAACATGTCCACTAGATACTATGTAGATCTCTAATCACAGTCAAGAGACACGTAATACGGTTGATCCTAGGAAACCATATTGGATTGTCCTATTTCCAGAAGGGGAGGAGGACATCACCATTAAAGAGATAGTGGACATGATGAAGGGTGACTGTCTTTTGCAACCAAGGGACTGAATGCCATCTTGGCGTCGGAGAAGGCTAGCTTTAATTGTCATTATCAAAGAAGTTCTTATATGCAGCAAACAGCGTGTGAAAGCTTCGTCTCCAATTGTTGAGATGGTCAAAGACTTGGAGGCATTTGAGTCTTATCCATGGGGTCGGAAGTCATTCAGTTTGACTTTAAGGATGGTTAAGTTGGGCGATAGATGCAAAAATGTAAAGGTACTAGAGGACAAGTTCAACCAGTCTCACAGGTGCATACATGATTTTACTCTTGCATTCCAATTGTTCTTCTTTAAGGCAAATCTGCATTAGAGAGGTTTCTACCTGATCTTCAAGACCACAACACGTTTAATAACGAGGTTGTTCAAAGTTTATCCGCTCTAAAATTTTTCCATAATTCCAAAATTTTGGAGGTTGAGAACATGACCAACGTAAGTGATGGTAAACCAAAATTTTAATTGATTTCTTACATTTTTTACAATGTGCTGGATTTGACTATTTCTTATACATCTTAATTCAGCTCAAAGTGAAGCCTTTCCTGGAAGACACGGAGAGAGTACTAGGCGATGATGTAAATAATTGGAACAATAAAGTTGTAGATCAGTTTTTGGACAATCTTGAAGTTTTAATTGGACATAACTTCAAATTTAGGAAGGATATATGGATAGGTGGATGCGACAAGTGGCCTTTGAAGTTAGTCGAGAAGAAACTAAAGGGTAAAGCAAACAATCCCAAGGTTAAAAGCAAACAAGCTCGTAGACAAGTGAGAGACAACGTAGATAGCTATGGACAAGATTCTGGTTTAGTTGATGTAGTTGCAGTCTACGAGCACATGGAAGCCGTCAACGCTGCCTGCGATGCAGACATGAAGAAATACATTGAGAACATGAAAAAGAGCATGATGGATGAAATGATGGACAAGATAATTAGTGAGTAGCGCCAGTCTGGAATGATCCGTAGCAGGAATGAAAGGTCGAAGGAGACACAGACTCAGTCGCTAAGTAACAGCTCCGAGAAGACAACTTCAAACAGAGCGCCCAAGATGAGTGCAGATAAGGATGTGGACTACACAGGAGGGGAAAAATTCAATATAGAGAACGAGCCATTCGCTGGTGATGCCAATGTCATTACAAACCTTACTAAAAAATGGTGGGATCACTCGATCTAATTTCAAAACACAAATCCTTGTTATTACTTATTTATTATTGTTACATGATACACTTAGATTTTAACCCAAATATATTCACTGCAAGTGCACAACAAACGCGGTATTATATGAGGGATCGAATCCACAGAGACCAAGAACGTACGACTCTCAGTTTAAAATCGAACTAAGCTAAGAATGGATTAAAGTAATGATTGTGATTTGAAAATATAAATAATGATAAATTAAAAATGGTTGTAAAAAATTAACAAAAACGCTAGGCAATAGGGAATTCCACATGTATTCAGGTTAAAAGTTAAGGTTAACATGCAGGATTTTCTTTGAAAATAGTTCCCAACTCAAAAGAAAACAATGGACTAATCTTCTCCCGAAGTATTAGATCCTTATGTTTACATCACTAAAGACAAACTTCCGCCATAGTTAGATCATTTAAACATACATTTAAATTCAGATTTGATATGTTCATAAGCCCCTAAGACAATACTCCCGCAAGCAAAGGCACTTATTCATCTAGACTAGATCAGACTTCTAAACCAAATCCCTTTGAGTTTATAATTCTAAGATCAATGAACTAGTTAGCTACTCTAATTCATGCAGTAGGAACAAGTCTAGACTGAGAACCTAATACTTACAATCCATTCTATCAAACCCTTAACAATTAACCTAGTTTCCCTGGGAAACCCTAAAACCTAACAATTAAACTACTCATACATCATAACAAAGACAAAAATCATAGAAAGAGTCAACATTTCAGAATTCAAAAACCAAATTGTATACAATATAAAAAACATAGTTTAGAATTTTTCTCCAAGAACACAAGGATGGAATTCGTCTCTCTGTAAAAACTCTCTGAAAACTAATTATGAATTTTTTTAAGAAATATTAAACCAAAAGGCTTTTATAGTCTCAAGGTAAAAGAAAAATAAAATACCATACGAAAAAGTAATAATAAGTCCCGAGGAAGAATGTGTCTTTTTGCTTGAATTCACTCTTGTTCTTGTAAAGGGATCGATCGATCTATGCTTCAAAGGGGATCGATCGATCTAAATTTCCATAGGTTCTCTAGGAGCTTGGATCGATCGATCCATGATAGGATCGACCGATCTCTTCATACTTGCACGTCTGGATCGATCATGCTTCGGCCTAGATCGATCTTCCATCTTTATTTAGTCCATTTGCACATGAATTCTTCTGAAAAACATCTTTTTCGCTCCAGAATGTCCCAAACACTTAGTCCATTTACAATTTGAGAAAGTATATGTCCGTATATGTTATGGTTTTACATAAGGACCAAACTATATATATTGTCCTCTGGTTTAATTGTTATGTTCGTATATGTTAAATTCCCAGCAGGTGACTCTGGGTGGACAAGACGAGTCGATCACAGTCAAAAATCAATATGAGTCTATGACAATCAAGAATCAAGACAAGGGTTTGTCTACAGGGAATGTTAAGACACTTAGATAATAGTTATATATATATATATATATATATAACTAATGTATATGTCAGTTATTAATAAAAACAAAGTTTATGTATTAGGACAAGATTGACATGGAAGTAGAAGGGGTAATTTCAAACCTCAAGAAATCACTGGTTTGAGCATTTGATGTAAGGGAATATATTTTTACTTGTACATTTTCTTAGACACTTATTATGTATATTTTATCCTTTATATATTTGTTTAACTCTAATGGATTCATGTTGTACATGAGAGTCGACAGAATGAATACACGGCCTTAGTTGTCGTAGAAATGTTCTTTCTTTCTTTTTCAATTATTATACTTAATCATTTACATAAATTCTGACCTTGTTAGAAACAAAAAAAATTATCTAAAAAAAAAGTTGTCATGGTTTTGATTAGGTGTTATTTAGAATACGAAATTCAGTCTGAAATTTGTTCTAATTTTATCTTGAAAGTAGAACTAAAAAGAACAACTAAACGCCTAACAATAACTTTGAATTGTACCACATTGAAAAGAAAAAAACAGAGAATGTTATGGAATTATTTTAATGGAGACAAGATAAAACAATTTGGTATGAAAATTATGTGTGAATATATTTTTTATGAAATATAAAATTTATAAATCAGAAAATAAGAGTGTTATGTACAAGCTCTTTATATTGTAGGAAAAAAGCAGGTAAGAAAGAAGAAGATAGAACTCTTAGGCGTGTGAAGTAGTCGGTGTTTGCCTTATTAAAATCTAAATCTAGAAAATCCAATGAGATAAAATTAAAAATAGGAAAAATAGTACAAACACACGACCACAACCTAAGGGCTGAGATAAGACTGAGAGGGAGATTTGTAGACCATTGAAGAAGCCAAGTGAGCCAAGTGAGCCTACGTGAGTATAGCCTGTCATCGGGATTGCAAATTGGAAAATGGTGATTGAGGGCTATAATTCAGGATGGTAATCATGTTTGTAATGATGTGCGTAATGCAGTGTCGGAGAGCAGTGGGTGGTCTTGCATGGATGCGACCATTTTGTTCTCGGCAAATGTGGTAGATGGTGGATTGGAGTTTGAGAAGTACAAGATCAAGCCGTGAATGAGATGAGTGATGTATGGCATATAGAGTGGATAACCATTCAGATGTGACTCGATTACAAAGCTAGGGGTTACCAAGTCAGACCAAATTGTGTAGGAGTAAGTGCACGCGAAGAATAAGTGATCTCTGGTTTCATCAGGTTCGCCGTAGAGGATACATTGTTGGTGGTGTGCCCACCGACGCATTTGACTACCATTCGATAGCCTATCAAGAAAAACAAGGCAAGAGATAAAACCATATCGTGGAATAGAATGAGAAAACCAAAATGAATTTGTCCATGAGAGTGTTGGGTAGGAAAGACTTAGCTGTTTCCAAGTCATAGTGGAGGAGAATGTAGGTTTGTACTCAGTTCCATGATTCCAAAGAGCTTGGGCGGAGCCATCGTTCGGTTGTGGAATAGTTAATGATAATATCTGGTCATGTAGATTGCGAAGATGGGGGACTCGTGATCGACGCATTCGCCAGCCTTGCAAAGTCACTGCATTGGCCACACATGCATGGCGAGGAATGTTGAATTCCCTGAATCCCGAAGAACCTGCAACCTAATTTAAAACACTCAAGGAAGACCAAATCTCAAACCATAATGATGTTTTCCGACCATCCATGATGCGCTTTTGCATGAAGCGGGCTGGGATTGGTCGCATTTTGATCAACTTGCACCATATCCAGAATCCACGCTCGGTTAGGGAGTCTTTCCAAAATGTAGTACATCTAAGCATGTATCTTCTGATCCAGTCAGCCCATAAAGAGCCATTGTTGGCATTCAGACGCTAAATAAGTGATAGAGAGAAAATAAGTGACGTGTCCTAAAAACATCTGATACATAATCCTCCCGCAATGTGTGGCTTACATATGACATTCCAGGCAAGCTTTGACATGTGATGGTTTGATGGAGAACCAGACCAGAAGAAGTTACTGCATAAGCTGTTGATTTTCCGGAGATAGCACTTTGGGAAACGAAACGCTAATTGCCAAAAAGTTAACTGTGTTTACCACCAACGAATTGATCAATTGTAAGCAACATGTAAAAGAGAGAAGTTTCATACACCAAGAAGACATGTGAGTACGGATTTTATTGATGTGTGAATTTGAATTTAAGTTTTAAAGCATATTTTATGAAAAAAAAAAAAA
>OVBE01005965.1:0-20700 GCA_900406425.1 Iberis pinnata
TGCATTTTCAGAAACTTTCTTTGCAGAATTTGATTCTGATCTTGAAACTGAACCTTCTAAATAGTATAAGCCATCTTTGAATATTCCAGCCAAAACTTTCTGGCCACTTGATTTCTTGTAGAACTGAATCTTGAAATCTTCTCCTTCATATCTGCACCCTGCCTTTTCAAGGCATCCATAAGAGATTAAATTTCTGCCCATTGTAGGCATGAATTTAACATCTGTTAGGATAACACACGATCCATCTGGGTTGTCAATTCTGATTTTCCCAGTACCATGAATCTCACTGAATGTGTTATTTCCCATTAGGACTCTTCCACCATTGAACTCCTCTAGATCAAAGAGTAAATCCTTGTTTGGAGTAATATGGAAACTACAGCCAGAATCTAAGACCCACTCATTCTCAACATTTTAAATGCTTGCTATGAGAACTAATGGTTCTTTGGTAACTAGATTGGCTGATGGTTTGTTTTCCTTATTTTTTCTCTCGGGACAATCCTTTTTCCAATGTCCATCTTTGCCGCAAACAAAACAGCCTTTGCTTTTCTTGTTGAATTTGGACTTGGATTTACTACGACCTTTTCCTTTACCCTTTTCTTGCCACTTTGATCATCTCTAGACTCTGATCTTCCTCTGTTACCGACATACAAGCCCTCAGCTTGACTTTTACTTCCCTTTCCACTTTCCATGAGCTCTCTCTCTTTAGATTTTGCGGAAGCAGTAACTTCTCTTAGACTTAAAGTTTCTTTTCCATACTTCAAGGTTTCTTTCAAATGATCGAACCTTGATGGTAAAGAACTTAAGAGTAGAATGGCCTGAACTTCTTCTGAAATTTCAATTCCAGAATTTCCCAGGTCTGTTACAAGCTTGAGAAACTCATCTATATTCTGATCAATGGACTTAGAATGATTCATCTTGAATGTGTAGAATTTCAGATGTAGATAGATCTTGTTTGGCAACGTGCTTTCCATATAGAGCATGTTTAAAGTACTCCACATAGATGCGGCTGTAGTACAATGTATCACCTTCCTCAATACCTGATCACTAATGTTAGGTATTATCACACTCATGGCCTTCTCTGATTTTCTAATTTGACAGGATCCTGTTCTTTTGGCTTTGAACTTGATGAATCGTCTTTTTCTTTATCTTGTTCTGTTTCAGCTGTTGAACTAGATACTTCTTGTATCACTGGCTGATCTTTAAGCAGATCCTGGTCAAACAGAATTTCTTTAAGGCCAAGCATTCTGAAATGCGAAAGCATTCTTATCTTCCATAATCTGAAATCGCCTGTACCATCGAACCTCTCGACTTCTACACGAGTATATGCCAATGAATTTTCTCCCATTGCGTAAACTTGAAGATTCAATTGATGCAGGATGAAGAGTTTAACCGCAAATCAAATAACCAGATACTAAAGATAAGTTTGCAACCTTATTCTTTATACCTTTGAATTGCTGGATCTGTTTCTTGAATCTGTTTGCACCAAGACTTCTTGAATCCGTAAGGATTATGCTGATTACTTTTGAGTTCTTGAACTGATATGAACCTAGACGTGAACCGAAAGGCTCTGATACCACTTGTTAGGTTTTGTTCTTAACTTGTTGCTTAAGAAACTCAAAAGAATTGCAAAATTAACACTCGAGATTTGGTAACCCAGTTCCCTTTCGGTACATCTGGGGAAGAGACTATGCTCTTCAATGATTTCACTATGAATATGATGAAATTTGATACAGAGATTTGAGCTATAAGATCGTATCTAGTAAACTAACTCTTAGTGCTTATGTTTCTCTAGGTAAAGATCAAAGCACACGAATACTAGAAAGATAACCAGCTAGAACTTGATGCCAAGGATCTCAGAAGCTTCAACACCACTCGCAAGCTTCAACAATGGCGTTCTTGATTCTCTGTCTCACGTATCAAAAGCTTGAAGAAGAAGATGATTAACAACCTTCTTAACAGACTCAACCGTAAGGCCCTTTTATTAACTTCGTAATGGGCCTGCGAAAGAAAAATGAAACGAGCCCACTAACAAACTGACTTCTTCTTTGCAGGTCGCGATCCACGGGTTGAGCGCACGTGAAACAAGCCCAAAACATTTTAAGTGAAGCTATAAAAGCTCACAGTGATCTATATTAATATATTTAATTTTAGTCATTTCATTGTCATCTTACAAATACATTACATATTACAATTTCCACCGGGAATGATCTTGTACCATGAGGCCAAATTATAGTCATACAACCACTAGACTATAATGCACTCAGCATTATAGATAGATTTTGGTTTGAAAGTCTATACAATAAAAAAAAACTTAAAATACAAAAGAGCTTTACATAAGATCAAATTAGTAGTTGATAATTACGTGTAATATAGTAGATTCAGTGACTAATATATACCAAATCATTCTTTACTATTTGTTCATTCCGATTTTAGTGCGCATCTTTTCAAGTTCGTCATATATTCTATCATCAAAATTCTATTAACTTATACCATGGATCGGCCATGAAAAAGACGAGAATGATATGTGCATAAAAGCTTAAAAACATAAAAACGTATTCCTTCTCTTTCTAAATAACTTTTATTTAAGATTATTTCACACTAATTAAAAACTTCACATTTTCTATAAAAACAGTAATAAGTATTATAAACCAATCAATTAAAACAATTGCAATTATTTTTTGTTGAGAAAAATTAGATGTATTTAATTTTTTATTAAAAATCTAAAAATACAATTAATTTGAAGAAAAACAAAACTTTAGAGTAACCGTTAAAACAAAACGGAGAAACTATGGGGTGTTATTCAATTATGGATTTTCGAGTCTTATTCAATAGTTGATTTGAAATTAGATTTTAAACTCTAGTTTTATTGGTTATAAACTTATAATATTTGAAATTCATTCATTAATAGAGTTTAAAATCTAGTGTTATTTCAAATCAAGGTAAACTGCAAAGATTTCTAAAACTCTTTCCAACTATAATCCTACAAATATTTAAAAATCTATACAAATGAATTTCGCAAACTTTTAAATTTTGATGAAATCAGCGATTGAATAACACCTATAATTTTGGTTACGAAGAAAAAAGCATTAAAGTAGTAATATATATTTGATATGTACTAAACCGAGAAAATTGGTGGGACCTGCTCGGTTTAAGAATAAACCGGGAAAAATGCGAGAAAACCAATGGCTAATGGGCTGGATTAAGAAATAGGAATTAAAAAAACCCTAAATGAAGAAGACTCATCCCTACTTTCCTTCTCTTCTCTTCTTCGCCGTCTTTCTTTTTAAACGTTCAACATTTCTGATTTCTTCTTAGCATTTCCTTTTCGTAAAATCACAAACACTTGAATTAATCAGTTGAGAAGTTTTTGATTTCTCGATGGAACCTGATACTAGTCCTTCTGATGGAGCTGTACCTCAGACAGTGAGTAAAAAGTATGTTTTATCTTCTTCTTTGGTTTCTCTCTACCTTCGACTATTGATTGTAAATCTTCGTATTGAATTTGATTTTGAAAAATGTTGTAGTGCTCTAAAGAAAGAATTGAAAATGAAGCAGAAAGAGGAAGAGAGGAAACGCAAGGAAGAGGAAAAGGCCAAACTCGTAAGCTATATCTTCTTTTGCTTTCAATCTGAATTGAAGAAATGTTCGTAGATTGTTTCTCTTTGTATCATTTCTTTGGTTATGATTTGACATAAACTTTGATGCAGGCTCCAAGGGTAAGCACACAAAACCAGAAGTCAGTAGTAGCAGATGATGAGGATATGGATCCAACGGTATACAATTCCTTCAATAGTTTCTCATTTTCTTATACAATTGCATCTAAAAAGTGTGTTTGTATGAATCATCAAAGTGCTGTTTTATGTTAATCTTATGCAGCAATACTTTGAGAACAGATTGAAATATCTTGCGGCTGAGAAAGCTAAAGGAGAGAATCCATACCCTCATAAGTTTTCTGTAACAATGTCAATTCCTGAATACATTGAGAAGTATGGTAGTTTAAACAATGGTGATCATGTCGAAAACGATGAAGTATCACTAGCTGGTATAATTTAAACCGATTCTCTTTAGATTCATTAATCATTATAAAGAGGATGTTTTCTGATTTTAAAGAATTCGGTAGGACGGATAATGAGCAAAAGATCTTCTTCATCAAAGCTCTTCTTCTATGATTTACATGGTGATGATTTCAAGGTCCAAGTTATGGCTGATGCAAGGTGAATTGAATATAACTTGATTAATAATAACTTAATTCTATCGAATTCATCGACTTAAATCTAATTGCATTTTGTTCTTGTTACAGTAAGTCAGGATTAGATGAAGCTGAGTTTTCGAAACTCCATGCTAATGTTAAGCGTGGAGATATCGTCGGTGTCACTGGATTTCCAGGAAAAACTAAGAGAGGAGAGTTGAGTATCTTCCCTCGAGCGTTTATTCTTCTGTCACATTGCCTCCATATGATGCCTAGAAAGGCTGAGAATGTTAATGCAAAGGTAAAATCAATTTCAATTTCGCTGTTATAACTCGGTTTCAAACTCGCCTTATTTTACACTAACCTGTTTTGGTGTTTATATTACATAGAAACCTGAAATTTGGGTTCCAGGTCAACCAAGAAATCCTGATACATACGTTCTTAAAGATCAGGTAACTTGAGTGTTTTTAGATTCGATTGTATCTATCCGAAGAGGAAGTGTTTAATGGTGCTTTTTTGTTTTTGCTTTCAGGAATCTCGTTATCGCCAGCGTTATCTTGATCTAATGTTGAACGTGGAGGTTCGCCAGATATTCAGAACCAGATCTAAAATCATCTCCTACATCCGCAGATTTCTTGACAATCAAGGATTCTTGGAGGTTGAGACACCTATGATGAACATGATTGCGGGTGGAGCAGCTGCTAGACCATTTGTGACTCATCACAATGATCTAGATATGAAGTTGTACATGCGTATCGCACCTGAACTCTTCCTTAAAGAACTGATTGTTGGTGGCTTAGAACGTGTGTATGAGATCGGAAAGCAATTCAGAAATGAGGGTATTGACCTAACTCACAATCCGGAGTTCACCACTTGCGAGTTCTATATGGCTTTCGCAGATTACAATGACCTGATGAAAATGACTGAGGATATGTTGAGTGGCATGGTTAAGAAATTAACAGGTGGTTACAAAATCAAGTATCATTCTAATGGATATGATAACGAGCCAATCGAAATTGACTTCACTCCTCCATTCAGGTTTGAGACACTATCTCTATTGATGGATAAAGCTTGATGTGAGAGTTTGTCTGTGGTTATAATCTATGATTTTGTAGGAGAATTGAGATGATTGGAGAGTTAGAAAAGGTGGCTAATCTGAATATACCGAAAGATTTGACTAGCGAAGAAGCTAACAAGTATCTGATTGATGCTTGTGCGAGGTTTGATGTGAAATGTCCTCCTCCTCAGACAACAGCTCGTCTGTTAGATAAAGTAAAATCTTCTGTCTCCTTTCTGTTTTTGTCTGGAACATTGAAATTTAGATCTGAATGTTTTCGGTTTTTGGCAGCTTGTTGGTGAATTTCTAGAAGTAACATGTGTGAACCCAACTTTCATCATCAACCATCCAGAGATCATGAGTCCTTTAGCAAAATGGCATAGATCGAACAGTGGTTTAACAGAGAGATTCGAGCTGTTCATGAACAAACATGAAGTAAGTAAATGCGAGTAACGGATTTTGACTCATCCGATTGACTAACATGTTATATACAAACTGTACTGTAGGTCTGCAATGCCTACACTGAGTTGAACGATCCAGTGGTTCAACGTCAACGTTTTGCTGATCAGCTAAAAGATAGACAATCTGGAGACGATGAAGCAATGGCTTTAGATGAGACATTCTGTAATGCTTTAGAATATGGATTAGCTCCTACAGGTGGTTGGGGATTGGGAATAGACAGACTTACTATGCTTTTTACTGACTCACAGAACATCAAGGTTCATTCTCTTACTGTAAAAACTTAATCTTTTGTGAATGATTTGATCTCATGTTTTTGAAATAATGTTGCAGGAGGTTATTCTCTTTCCTGCAATGAGGCCACAGGATGATCCTGCAGCAGCTAAAGGTACAATCTAAGTGGCTATTTAGTAATAATCAATCCACTGTTATGTTTTTTTTTTCTTCTTGGATTGTAATTTGAAACTTTTGCAGCTCCTTTACAAGCAGAGAACAAAGGAGAGTAGAGAAAAGTTTTCATCTCTCTAGCAAAGATCCAAGCTTTGAAAGTGTGTTCCTTTTATGCAATATCTGTTCTTAAATTACTTTTGATTGCTATGTATGAACAATCTTATTTATTTAACAGACTACACAACTAGTTATCATCTAAAAAAATTTGCAAGACTTTTGGAATTGTTGACCTTTTTTATTGTGATTTTATCACTTTTATATTGAAGATCCAAAATTTTGTGTTGTTTCTTTAAGTTTGATAGTGGGCTTTCTTATCCTTTCTTTCATTCAACATTTATAAAGAAGTGTAGTGGCTCAATGGTCAATTTATAGTTTTCATTAGAGAACTATTTGAGGTTCATTTGCTTGTGACCAAAAGAAAAAAGTCAGAGTTGTAATAGGGTCTCAAACCATAATAATATCTAACAAAGACAGGAAAAGTCATCTCTAACACATGTTTCATTATTTCTCCAACCAATTACCTTTTCATATTTATTTTTGTTAACTAAAAATGAAAAGTCAATACCTTTCACTATAATACAATGATACCATTATATGCTACTTACTAGTTGTCGTCGGGAAAACGGTTTATCCGTACCCACACATATAAGTAGTTGGGAAATTCGTTTTCGCTATGCTGTTAATTAACTGCATTCGTTAATTTTTCAATTTTCATATCTCACTACAAAGTCTTCTCTTATAAATGTATTGACCATTACGGCGTGAACTCATGTATTAACAGAGATAACTCGAACAATATAATGATACCTAAAAGAAATGTTGTCGTCTAACAAAATTAAAGTGATAATTTTTTGTCAAAACAATATTGTTATACTCAATAAACCGGGAAGCTTCACATGAATGTTGTCCTTTGAATGAATAGAATGATGTCATTCAGTTATTATGACATAAAAATTTATCGTTATAAATTTTTTTAACGAAAACGTTTCTCTCAGACACCAGTATACTATCCATGTCATCATCTAAGTCATTCTCATTAACAAAATAGTTTATACCGTAATGGTCAATGGATTTATAAGAAAAAATTTGTAGTGGAATTATGAAAATTCAAAAATTAGCGGATGCAAAAAATTAATAATACGATTCATGTGTAAAATCGAATTTCTCAACTAGCTATAGAAATAAAGCATTCTTCCGCTAGTTTACTCACATACCAAACTATCTACTTATGAAAGAAAATAAGAACTATTTATAGTGAAGAAAAGGTGGTGGGTTTTCAACTATTTTTCTTTTATTTCCCACTTTATATTTCATTTTCCATACATCAAATCAACTACAAAAAAATGAACTTATATATATTTCTAATTACAACTTTAATAACCCCAAAAATATAATCTTTGTAACAAACCCTATATTTCACAACACCATGAATCATGAATCATGATTCTTCTCTTCTTTTTCCAAATCTCTAGAATTTTCCTAAAATCTGCAAAAAATAGAACAATTATTAATACCCTAATTGTTATCATTCTTCCAAAACGATTAATTAATTGATAAATAACCTCGAATCCTAACCTTTTTGTACGTGTTTAAAGATTACACTTCAGAGATTTTTCTTTAATAATCTCTTCGATTTTGTGAAATTCATTAGCATTTGCTTAGATATGAGTCTTTGCCAATAGCTCCAAGTATTCTACATGCTACTTCCATCAACTTCCCTGTTCATTAATTAAAATAACAACATTAATTTATTAGGTGTTGACCACAATCAATTAAATACAATCACAATCTACTTATTAAACAATAATTTTGGAATTAGACTTTAGAAAAAGCTAAAATTCCCAATTAACAAATAAATTAAGTGAAGTTTATAAACGTGATAATATGCTTTAAATTAATCTTTCAAAATTCGCACTAATCTTTAATTACATGATTAATACCTCGAGGGTTAATTATGAATTAAATAACTCAAATTCATAAGAACTTCAATTTCAAGCCTAATTGGCCAAATTAAACATATAACCTAAAACAACTCTATAAAAAAACTAAAAATTCAACTCAAAACCAAATAAAAATCAAGTATATCTATCAATGTTGTTAGCTAATCTATAACTAATATAATCAGAGTCGACCTTGAGATTTTAAAAGCCGTAAGATAAAATGAAAAATATGAATCGGTTTTTAAAATAAAAATTTTGAAAATTAGCCGGTTCTTAAGATAAAATTTTGAAAATATAAAATGGACCGCAAACTAGTGCTTGCTCTGCTTGGCTCCGCCCTGCTAATATTGATTAACCAAAACCCAAAATTAAAACAAAAGATAAATTAAACATTACCTCTTCTGAACTGAACAACTTTCTTAACCGAACTAGTTGGTTTGTTAACCATCTCTTCTTCTTCTTCCGGGAACAAAACACCATCAATCCCTTGAACCGAAATCCGACCATCAGTATAAATATCAGGATCAAATAAATAAGCAAACCGGTCACCATAACCGAACTTAACCGAACCATCAGCTTCTTTAGCATCAACTTTATAAGGAAAACGCAGCGTTTCATACTTAACTTTCCCAAATCTCCTGACAGAATTATACATACTCTCCTCCGTTTGATACTCCGGTATAATATGATAATACACGATTTGCTCCGGTGCTCTTGGTTCACTTAATTGATCCGTCGTTAATTTCGCCATAGCTTCGTCGTTTGGTGCTAACACAGTGAGTACATAACCTTCTGATACTAATCGTCCCATCTCCGTCGCGAGTGACGTCAAATTCACTAGTATATCCGCTAATTCGTTGTATCCTCCGTAATTTAACAATGTGTTGATGAAATCTTTGACTTGTGCTTCGCCGTTGAAGTGATGATGTTGACTTCCTGGTCCTGGAGCTGGTGCTGGAGCTAATGAAGGATTTGGAGCCATAGCGGATTCAATCGGTAGACCCGGTGGAGATCCGATTGATTTTTTAAAACGGTTAGTTCTCGGGTCGATTTTCGGAGCTCCTTCTGGTAATACGGCGGAGATTGATCGGAGATTTCTCCGTTTATTGAAATCTTCTTGAACAGAGCGAGGGATTAAGAGATGTTCGATTCCGTGGATTAATCCATCGGGTCGGGTTAAATCATCGGGTCGGGTAATTAAAACGGAGTTAACTAATCTTTTCCCTTTTCCTCCATTGCTTAAATGAACTACTTGATGGTATCCGAGCGTGACGTGTTTGACCCGACCCGATTTATTATCAGGCCATTGGGTTGACCCGATTCGATTAGGGATAATGTGTGATAAAAGAAGTGTTTGAAGAGATTTGAGATTACCGGGTTGGAGCAAGAACCGTTTAAAATCCGGGTCAAGGTCACGCTCTAGAGCTTCATTGTGAGGGGCAAAAATGGTAATATTATGACGACTAACGGCGTCTTCTAGGGTTTGGAGAAGGAGAGCTTTCTCAACGAGCTCAGCGAGTTCAGTGTAACGAGAGTCGAGTAATGCAACAAGGACTGAGTTTGAGTTTATTTGACCTGACCCGGTAATGTTAGGCAAAGCGGAGGAAGTGAAGAAGAAGAAGAAGAAAGTAATGGTGAAGTAACCAAAAATGCACCGTTCCATGGTGCTCTTTGTGATTGTGAACAAACAGAAATAAGCTCCTTTTGTCTGGTTTTTTTTTATAGGAAAGTGAGACTGTGAAACACAAAAAGGAAGAACGCAAAGAGAAGGAGAAATGAGTATGGCTGCTAATGGTATGTGTTTGTGTATCTTAAACAGGTCTGGTTTTTCAGACAGGCTGGTGGTGGGGACCACACGGTATGTCTGAACAGTTTTTAATTATATTTCACTGAATTTATCTTTCCTTATACTCGGTTTCACTTAAACTAGGTAAGATGCGCGGGTTCGGCGGAGTGTGTATTCAACTTGGATTGGATTTGTGAGAATTATCTAAATGAGTTCAAGTTTTGGTTCAAAGTCTTTTAATTGATCTTTTCCTAATTTATGGAGGTATGTGTCTGCCAGATTTAGTGTTGCTTTTTGTTTCCAAAGTTTCAGGCAAAGTTTCAGTTTTCTTATGTTGTAATGTTTCAGTTTTAATCAATACAGACGACAAAAAAAACTAGGTATAATGCAAAAACATATTCAACACAACAAAAGAATCCACTATAAAGAAATATACCAAATATTTTTTTGGACACTTTGGTACATTTGGAAGGCAAGAAATGTAATGTGTTTTTCTAATGTTTAATGGAAACCGACTGATGTTATTAAATTAGCTACAAAAGAATCTATTGACTAGTTCAACACTATGTCGTCTATTGAACCCAACTCTAATTATATGCCAAGTATAGCAGATGAAAATTTAAACAGCTCTATATCTATGGAAGATGAATGCAATTTCAATGGTTCTTGGAAAACAAGGGAAGCATTAGTGGAATAGAATGGTTTTGACCAAGGATTGAAAGCGAACTCGATTAAATGGGGTGTGCAGGGATCAGATGTGCAATCTCACCACTTCATACCGAACTTCAAGCTTTAATTTGGGCTATGAAGTGTCTTTTAAGCATGGGGCGACAATGTCCGATTTTTATTACCGACTCAATTGAATTGGTTCAACTTGTTTCAAATCCCTCATAGTGGCCAAAGTTTTGTACCGAGATTGCGGAATTCACACAACTGCGCAGGTTACAAGTACATTTCATGATGATTCATCGTCGACGACTCCAGAATCATCGGACAGATCATATAGCTAGATCAGCCAGAGAGAGAATTATCTTCTTACGTTGGATCGACACTAGCTTTTTGGTGTTCTGTAACTCATAATATTTCTTAGTTTTAAATTTATGTTTG
Source organism: Iberis pinnata (assembly GCA_900406425.1). Lineage (NCBI taxonomy): Eukaryota > Viridiplantae > Streptophyta > Magnoliopsida > Brassicales > Brassicaceae > Iberis > Iberis pinnata. Next base: position 10,989 of record OVBE01005965.1, read on the forward strand.
TTGTAAAAAAAACAACAAATTGAACACCCACTTTACTCACTTTTAACCTTTCACGTTAGCATCTCTCTCCTCCACCTATTAATTCAACATTTATTCAACATTTATTCAACATTTATTCAACATTTATACCTTATAAAATTTTTGTTTAAGAAAATTCAACAGTTTATCCCACCACTTTTATTTTATATTTCTTACATTTATAATTTTATGATTTAATATTAACAATAATAAATTACCATTAAATAAAAAAACTAAAATAAAATATTTTCCAAAAAAATTAATTTAATTTTTAAATTATTTTTGCACATAACAAATATAAGATAAATATTTTTATTATTAAACTAAGAAAATTACAGAAAAACTTAAAAGCAATACAATAATAATAAGCCCACGACATAATAAAACAAACATAACTTTGTATTGCAGATTTATATATTGTATTGCAGATTATTTCCGTATTGTAGACTTGTGTTGGGATCGATTGATATTTTTTCTGTGTCCAAATCAAATGAAACAAGTTTTCATTTATAGAGGAGAAAAAAATATGAATTTTGATAAAAAAATTTATAAATATAAAAAATAACTTATTATAAAATAATTGGATGAAAAAAATCAAGAATCTTGAGAACCAATCAAAACATAACACATATAATTATCCATATACCATTAATCTTTAATTTTTCGCACCCAATTTCATGATGACATATGTCATCATGGAATTCATTTTCTTTTATTCAACGGAGTTGAATGTTTTCAATAGTTAAATGCCATGTCATTTTTTTTAACATGTGCATTGCACAACTTCAATACTTGAATAAAAGAATTCAACTATGCATTGTAGATAGTTTTATGTTCCAAATTTACCGTATTTATATATTTTTCTTTTTTTTATTTATTTCAAGATTTTGTTATTGAATGTTTATAATATTTTCTGACTTAGGTCCATTCAAAATTTTATTTAGGACATAATTTGGACAAATATTGTCACATAATTTAACACCAAAAATTGACCTAGTAGCCAAAAGAAAAAATCTAAAAAAGTTTATGTGTATGAAAGCCTAATAAACCCTTTAAAGAAAACCTTAGTCAAAATAAGAAATATTTACGTGACTTCAAACTACGAATCTTCGAAAAGAAAAAATTAGACGGCCGAGACAGCGGCAAGTCGAATCGGTACAAGACCGCGGATAAGGACCAAAGAAAAAGAAAGCACGAAAGCGAAGAGAACAATGCATATATTAGCGAGAACCCAAATTCGACATTGAGATCTACACATGTAACATGTACAAAATTTGAGATCCGATAAAGTTGGTTTAGCCTTGTTTTGGCGCACCAAACGAAAAATAAATCACTAAGCACGCCACATCATTGAATTCTCTTTGCTACCACATGCCCCGATCCGTCTTTGAAGCCGACTTTTTTCTCCATGTTTGGAAGCTATGACGTCATTTGATCAGGACTCTCGCGCTTCTAGATAGTTATCCTTCACCGCCATCAGCTTCTTTGATATATGCTTCAGATTTCAAATGTTTAATGGGGGTGTATTCAAACAAACATTTGATATGATTTGAAGTAATTTGAATTTTAGTGAGTTTTTAGGTGATTTTAAGTGAATTAGGAAATCCATGTGATTTGTTTTAAGGGGGGTGTATTGAATGTGGAATTTGGAAGGATTTGTGTTAAATTGACAAATCCACTGTTATTCAAACAAGAATTTTAAAATGTCTCACAAAATCCACTGTTATTGGACTAATGATTTTAAAAAGTTTCATGAAATTCACTGTTATTGGAAATATTTTAAGTAGTGGATTTCTGATGATTTGATGGTATTTCAGTGGATTTCCGTAGTTAAAAATACAAAATCTCAAATCCCATGGTTTTAGGTGGGATTGTAGAGAATTTTAAAACAAGTCACATGGATTTCCTAATTCACTTAAAATCACTTAAAAACTCACTAAAACTCAAATCACATCAAATCATATCAAATGTTTGTTTGAATACACCCCCCTAAAATTCTCTACAATCCCACCTAAAACTATGGGATTTGAGATTTTGTATTATTAACTAAGGAAATCCATTGAAATACCATCAAATCATCATAAATCCACTACTTAAAATATTTTCAATAACAGTGGATTTCATGAGACTTTTAAAAATCACTAGTCCAATAACAGTGGATTTTGTGAGACATTTTAAAATTCTTGTTTGAATAACAGTGGATTTGTCAATTTAACACAAATCCTTCCAAATTCCACATTCAATACACCCCCCTTAAAACAAATCACATGGATTTCCTAATTCACTTAAAATCACTTAAAAACTCACTAAAACTCAAATCACATCAAATCATATCAAATGTTTGTTTGAATACACCCCCCTTAAAGTCTCTACAATCCCACCTAAAACTATGGGATTTGAGATTTTGTATTATTAACTAAGGAAATCCATTGAAATACCATCAAATCATCATAAATCCACTACTTAAAATATTTTCAATAACAGTGGATTTCATGAGACTTTTTAAAATCACTACTCCAATAACAGTGGATTTTGTGAGACATTTTAAAATTCTTGTTTGAATAACAGTGGATTTGTCAATTTAACACAATTCCTTCCAAATTCCACATTCAATACACCCCCCTAAGTGTTTCATAAGCGGTTGAAGTGTCATGGACCAAGCAACTCTCTTTTGGCGTCGGAATCGCCAAAAGGATGTGACACACAGTGCAAGCGACTGTGGCTCAGCGGCTTTCGACGGTGTTCGATTTTTCGCCTTAAAATAAAAAAAAAAATCACAAAGAGCTTTGAGAGAAATAAGAAAAAGAGATAAAAAAATGTTAATTAGTATATGTTTTCCAATGTTTTCAAAATCGAATCGGAAATTTTCTAGGGTTGTGGGTTAGTATGGTTCGACATAATTCGATCGGGTTTGATTGTTTTATTAAAATATTATATATAAATATAATTAGTAATAAAATAAAACTAAAACTTTTTCTAATTTAATCCTGACAAGTAATAAAATAATCTACAATGTTTGTTTTAATAATTATAGTAAAAAGAATAATTTATGTGAAATGTTAGATCGTGTTTTCATTATTATATATTTATAAAAATTTAAACGTTTAACGTATTATAAATTTATACACTTACCTAATATATATCAGAAAAAAGCACCGACTGTTAAATTGTATTTTCATATATTACGCATATTAAAAAATTGTTAGAATATATTTTGTGAAAAATAACATATATATATTGAACCGGAGTTAAACTAATTCAAATATATCTCCATTTTGTGGTTTAACCGGGTTAGACCGCGGTCGATTTGTTAAAAACTACGATGTTTTTTTTTTATAACTAAATCTTTTGTTTTATCATTGAATTAAGCGCCACTTTCTTTTTGTCTTTATGGATTAAAAGACAAAAATAGTAGTATTATTTTAGAATGCTTATAATAATAGGTCAATTATATCTAGGCAAGTGAATGATTTATGTTTTGTGGTTGATTCGTTTATTCTTTATTTTTTGATAAATTTATAGGGAGTTTTCTTCCTAATGTTTACCAGGAAGATGGATCCGAAAAGTCATCAAAAACGTGATATTAATTTCGTGTGACAGTAAGGGCGACTTCGTGCGTTACCTAATTTCCTTTCTTGACTTCTCTTCCACGTCATTCCGGTGGACAGAGCTCCGGGGTGTCTCCGATGACTTCGTCTCCGTTAGCTGCTTTTGTTCCGCCGCTATCCGATGCACCATCACTCGCTAACTCCACGTCGAAGTCTTCATGGACCAAGACAGCCTCTGCCGCTTTAAGCGATCTCCAAAATCTCTCAATTCCGACTACTCTATCAACCACCGGCGGCGTTGCCATAGTCACCATCCAAAAACATCTTCTGCTCGATCCACAGCCTCTATGGGCCAAGTTTTTAGTTGGTTTCTTCATCGGAGAGGCTCCTCACATTGGCAAAGTCCATGCTACAGTGAATCGTTTGTGGAACCGTGATGGCAAATCTGCCAAAATTGACGTTCAATTTATCAAAAGCGACACAGTTTTATTTCGTATTGAGTCCTTAGAATTACGTACCAATATTTGTCGCAAGAAATACTGGCACATCTCTGACACTCTTCTCGTTGTCCAGGAATGGTGTCCCTCGAGATCACACGCCAAATCGGACCTTACTTCAATGCCTTTATGGGTCGATTTTAAGAACATTCCTGACAATCTTTTTTCAAACGCATGTCTAAAGTTTCTCGGAAACATTGTTGGAGACTTCCAGCGATTACATCCAAACACGGAACGTTGTGTGCGTCTTGATGTAGGTAGAGCTATGGTGGTTGTTGATTTGGAGAAAGAACTCATCAACGAAATCAAACTCGATGGAGTCGAGCTGCCGGTCTTAGTTTCCTACCCTTGGTTACCACCGCGTTGCAAGACTTACCGTAGTTGGGGTCACACAACTCAATTGTGCAAAAAGACGGGTGATTTAACCATCCAAGTTTCACGTGACATTCAGCCACAAACAGCTCCTCCACTCAATACCATCATTGATAACTCTACAACCGAACCAACTCCAGTGAAGGATGCAGCCTTACCTACCAAGGAAGCTACGGCTAATATCTTTATACCGAGCGATTCAAATGATACTACTCACTGTCCCAATGATACAGATGATACTCAAATATTATTACACACTAATGTCACTGCTAATGGTTTGCTTGCTTTGAATGTAGATTCTCCTCAAGACAGTACCACCCCAACACCGGCAGCTACTTCCATGTCTGACCCTTCACTCAATGATTCGGATCTTCAACGACTCGACAGGATAGAAACGACATCCCAGCCTTCACCTCGGGTCGCGACAAATACACTCCTTACCGACACCTTCACGGGTCCGGAATGGACAATTGTGAAACGGCAGAGCCGAGCTTCTTCTCTCTCACCCACTAAACTTGCATCTGTTGATTCTAAACAGGTTGCGGCTTTCTCACCCTCTCGTTATGTCGTTCTTGCAGATAACAGGGATATGGGCGAAGAGGACAAAGAGGAGGGTCAAATCTCTGACAGTGACTTGCTCGACAATAAGATGGCTTCTAATGCGGCTCGTTATAGCACGCGAACCAAGACCAAAACAAATGAACATGTTGCGGGAAACCGCAAATTTCAAAAGGCAGCAGTATCTAAGAAACATGTTAATGTCTCCTCTCGGAGGCAATAATGCACAATGTCTTTATTTGCTTGGAACACAAGAGGCTTTAACCAGCCTCATAAGCACTCCATTATTTGTAATTGGCATCATGTTACTAACCAACAGTTTGGTTTTCTATTGGAAACAAGGGTTCAATCTCACAATTTCTCGCGTATTTTGCAGGCGGCACTTCCACATTGGAATGCGATTACTAACTACGAGGCTCATCGTTTAGGGCGTATATGGGTTTTTTGGAGGGCGGGTGTAGTTGTTACCCCCCTTCTCATCACTTCTCAACTAATTACGATTATTGTTACCTTAGAAACTGGTGTTACAGTTTTGATCTCTTGTGTTTATGCTTCGAATTTTCAGGGTGATAGGATCCATCTCTGGAATGCATTGCTGGAGAGTCGTCGCCTCTATGGCCCGAATGCGATCCCTTGGCTGCTCATAGGTGATTTTAATGAAATTTTATCAAGCTCTGAGCGATCGAATCCATCAAACAGGCAGCGTCTTCAAGGGATGCTGCACTTCCAGGAATTTGTAAATCGAATGGATCTGGCGGACCTATCATATATGGGACCGTGTTTCACATGGAAAAATCGTCGTTCTGATGATCCTATTGCCAAAAAGCTCGATAGGAGCCTAGTCAACGATGCTTGGATGAACGCTTTTCCTCAATCGTTCGCTGTTTTTGAAGCCAATGGAGTGTCGGATCACTCTCGAGGCATCATCCACCTCACCTCATTCCCTTCTACTTCCCGTAAACCATTTAAATTCAATAGTTTCCTTGCTGATCATCCAATCTTTTTGCAGATTATTGAAGGAGCCTGGCGGACACACACTCCTATCTCCCATTCACGCATAGCTCTGTGGTTGTTTTTTACCAACCTCAAGAACCTAAAGTACACAATTCGACATCTCAACCGGTCCTCTTTTGGGGATCTCCCTACCCGTACTCGTACAGCCTACGACCATCTTCGATCTTACCAGCTCTAATCCTTCAACCACCCTACCTCTACTCACATTCAAGCTGAATCCGACGCACATCGGCAATGGTCCCTCTTAGCGACTGCCGAGGAGAAGTTATTCCAACAGAAATCGCGTATTACCTGGTTAAAGAATGAGGATCATAACACCAGATTCTTCTACCGTATTGCTTCCTCACGCACCATACGTAACACTATTCGTCGTCTCCTCTTGCCATCGGGACAAGCAACCACAGACGTTGCTGAGATCAAAGCAGAGGCCGTCCGCCATTTTCAAACCTTTCTCCAACACTCTGATCTTATTACTCCTATACCCCATGATTATCTTGATCGGTTGCTAACATATCGTTGTCCTTTTATTGTAGGTGAGGCACTGACAAAGCCTATCATGGGTACAGAGATTTATGACACTTTATTCTCCTTACCATCCAACAAAGCACCGGGACCGGACAGATACACGGCGGAATTCTTCAAAGCTTCCTGGGCACACATTGGAGCGGACTTTGTTACCGCTGTCCAGTCTTTCTCCCCCGAGGCGTGAACGCCACTCTTATCTCCTTGATTCCAAAAACAGACAATCCACAGACCATCAGAGATTACCAGCCCATTTCATGCTGCAATATCGCTTACAAAGTCATCTCTAAGATCCTTGCTAACCGCCTAAAGGTCCTACTCCCGGATTTCATTGAACCAAACCAAAGCGCCTTCATCAAAAACCGTCTTCTGCTTGAGAACGTTCTCTTGGAAAATGAAATGGTTAAAGACTACCACAAGACAACTATCACGCCGCGTTGTACTCTAAAGCTTGACATATCAAAAGCGTTCGATTCCATCAACTGGGATTTCATTCTCACTATTCTCCAGGTTTTACACTTTCCCATAATCTTTATTCACTGGATTCGTCTTTGCTTGTCCACGGCTATCTTCTCTATATTTGTAAATGGTGAATCTGCGGGCTACTTCTCGAGCTCTCGTGGACTTCGCCAAGGTTGTGCCCTTTCCCCTTACCTTTACGTTATAGCGAATGATGTCCTATCCAAGCTTTTGAATGGCGCGACTTGCATGGGTCGGATTGGGTATCATCCAAATTGCCATCGATTGGGTCTCACACATTTATGTTTTGCAGATGATATTTTGGTCTTTTGTGATGGTATCCCAGGTTCAATTCAAGGCATATTACAGGTACTGGAGACTTTCGGCAATGCGTCCGAGCTTCGCGTGAATCTCACCAAGTCATCGGCGTTCCTACCGGCGAACCCAACGCCTACTTTACTTCGTGCAATTACGAGCTACGAGCTTCATCGTGAAGACCTCCCTATCCGCTACCTAGGCTTACCCCTCACAACAAAAAGACTATCTCGAAATGACTATGAGCCTCTGGTAGATCATATTCGTTCTCGGTTAAATTCCTGGTCCACTAAACTCTTATCTTTTGCAGGACGCTTACAACTCATTCAGTCAGTTATTGTTAGCACCATAAATTTCTGGCAATCTGCGTTTCGCTTACCGAAGAGTTGCTTGAAAGTGCTGAGTAGCTTATGTAGCAACTTCCTGTGGTTGGGCTCACCAATATTATCCTCCTCTACCAAGGTATCCTCCTCTACCAAGGTAAGTTAGACTGATGTTTGTTTCCCCAGACGCACCTGATATTCGCCTCTGGAATCACGGCAATGAACAATACCGCGACACTTTCAACTCTACCGCCACTTAGAAACAGATTTGTCCCTCTATCCCTATCAAATCTTGGTCATCTGTTGTCTGGTTCAAATAGTCTATTCCCCGTTACACCTTTATCTTGTGGCTTGCGTTTCTTGACAGGTTATCTACAGGTTTTAGAATGCGAACATGGGGTCGATTGCAGCACTGTGTCTTTTGTGGCGAACCAGATGAGACCAGAGATCATATTTACTTCGCATGTCCATACACTTACACATTGTGGTCAGAGCTTACCATCACAATCCTCCGTCACCGTCTCTCTCCTGATTGGCAGCGAACAATCAATACCATACAGCAGCGTTCATACTCCTATCTCGATTCCGCATTGTTACGACTCTGTCTCCAAGCTACCATATACTCCATCTGGCGTGAGCGCAATGCTCGTTGCCACGGACAACCCTACTCCCAGCTCCTGCGCTCGATTGTCAACACTATTCGGTTACGGATACTTAGCCTGCATTACCCGGCACATTCACGCTATCATGGCCTCTTATCACGCTGGATGACCATCCATCCCACGAGCAACTGATCCGCGGCCTCACGCCATACTACAGCTTCTTCAGCGTTTTCCTTTCTTTATTGTATTTCTTTACCGAGATTACTATATGGATATATGGTTCTGATTGTCTTGGTGTGTACTCTTTTTCCAGGTTCTAGTTTTATCCCACAGGGTTTTCTAGAATCGGGTTTTAATGAGGCCACCAGGAAAATCACCTTAGGAACCATATATAGTTGCTTTGAATCTTGCCCAAACATTCTTTTGTAAATAACCCTGTTCTTTCTTTTCAATCAATTTAACATTTCATCAAAAAAAAAAAAAATGAATCCATAATTTTAAATTAGTCATGCAAAACAAACAAATTCTCAAGATATCTCAAAACATTTTTTTCTTGTCACCAAGTGCATAAGATAGGAATGGACAAAGACTAAAAAATTATATTAGGTGAGATATCTCAAAACATCTAAAATTTGATACTCCCTTAAACAATCATAAAAAATGGTTCCAATGCTATATTATAAAACTGTAATATCACTATGAAGTGTTCTATATATTTCTAAATAATTGACTTTTAGTTGTTTCTCGAAAATTGATTCTCTAGACTTTTTATATATTATGTTGAGTAATATTGAAAATTTGCAATCTTCAAATATATAAAATTAGTAGCAGTTAGAAAAATTCTTATTATGAAAAGCATAAAATTTGTAACTATAAATTTATTATATTTGAAAATTAGTCAAATTGTTTAAAATGTATTATATATTTCTTTTTCTATTGAAGTTTGACTAATTGTAAAATATTATATTATACATATTGGTTATGATATAGTTGTGATAAATAATTATATTTTTTTGGTCTGGGTAAAGAGATTAGAAAAATATACTCCCTCTGTTGGATCTTGGATCGTCGACCCGAAGATTGAGTTCGTATTGATAAAGCTGTTACAGTCGAAGAAGAGGCGCGTTGACAGGTCCGACGCGCTTCGACAATAAAGAAAGTTTACAAAAGAGTTTGCGGTCGTCGAGAAAGTGAGTAGCGTCGTCGAAATTGCTCTGACTTCTCTCTAGAATTTCTCTCTCTAAAATCCAACCCCTTCTCGCTTCGAAGTGACTTTCTATTTATAGTTGAGTCGTCATCATTGCTAATAGCTTAGTAGGAGTCCTGTTCACGCGGCGGTTTCGTAGCTAGAGCACTGTACGCCACGCCTAGGGACCGTAGGTGTACTATTGCTGCAACTGTGCTGGCGGGTCCAGACGCGCCCACGCTCTTCATTGGGCTTTCTTGTGAGTTGGGCTTTGAGTTTGAGCCCATATCCCACAATA
>OVBE01005966.1:0-20699 GCA_900406425.1 Iberis pinnata
CCACCTTGGGTTTTTGGTCAATCACTAAGGTTTTAACGAGGCAAGTTATCCACTTTCTTTAAAGCTTTCTGAAAGGATATCTGGCATAAGTATTTTACATACTTGGCGCAAGAGAATAAAAAGCTATCTAGAAGCTTTCCTTTTCAAGACACTTCTAAAAGCTTTCCTTTTAAATTTACAAGTCTTGTTGTTTTTCTTAGAACTTTAGTTGTTTTTCTTTCAGAGGCTTGCACGCTTCGTTTTTTTGGGGTTATGTTAGAAAACCCTAGGCGCTTGTGCCTTTAATAACAAACCATCGATATGTTCTTCTTCTTTAGCAAGTTTTATGTCAAAAATTCTGTTTGTTCTAGGAACATCCATCGAAAATTTTTTGCTCATTAGATTGAGAATCTCGACTCTTCTACATCTGTAATAGATTCAGAAAGTCTTCTACATTGATTGTCTATTCCATAAGACAATCAATCTTTTCCATTCTTCTTTTCATTCACTTCTAATCGACCTCATCATCAACCCATCTTCAGAATTCCATTGCATCCTCATTCATCTAAAACCAAGATAAGTCTCGGCCATAACCCTTAATCCGTAACCATCCAACATTGTTTCAAGTCCGAGACATCCAACAAGGCTATCCGAAACCTTACTTGAAGACCAAGCCATTGGTTTCGGACCCAAAGTGCATAAGTGTCGAGCCTTTCATCAGAGTTAGGATCCAGGATTGTATCACTAAGTCTCCCAGCGAGTTTGGCGAGTTGGGTGACCTTCAAAAACCCAGGTGGTGAACCACCAAGAGGATTTCAAAACCAAGGATTTTGTCATCTAAGTGGTTGGCGTACTCATTGCTATGAAAGCGGATTGTCTGTTTTTATTAATGAAAGCCATATGTTGTATGAAGACTTGAAAAATTTATTGTTGGGTTGGTTCTTTGGATACGTGGGAATCTCAACAGTTCTGACGGTTAGTCTTCTTGGCACGCGATGCCATTCAAATTCGAAATACAAATGGTGTCATCATGCCTACAAAATGCAGTTCAGCATTTTCGAGACAGTTATTATAGCTTTTCCTCTCTCCTTAATCGTTTCGAACCGTCATCCTCCACTACAATTTCAACTTTCATCTCTCTCTTCCTCTATGCGACAAGGTAAAAGCAACTCAAAATTCCCTTTCTTTATTTTTATGTTCTAGGGTTTGAACTTCTTTTATGCGACATTGTTCCTCTTGTCTCCGATTTCTCTTCCTTTTCTCTCTTCCTCCAAAATCAATTTCTCATAATGGTTAGCCACTGCTCTCTCCAGTCTAGAAGTAAGAGCTCTTCATCGCCGGTCACTACCGATGGAGGAAACACATCCTCGGTAATCTTAAGTAGAGGATCCAGGGTCATAGCCGCTCCAGCGATAATGTCCTTCTCAGATTCCCTATATAATACGATTTCGCTAGCGATAATTTGGGAATTGTTCGATTTCCCCTCACATATTAGGTACCTCATCCGAGAATCTGGGCAGTATCCGGATTCTCCTCCACCTGGGTATGTGACGATCTACGAGATCTTCTTCAGGATATGCGAGCTTTGTTTTCTGGTTCAAGAATTTCTAGTCCGATATCTACACCATCGAGGGATGGCTCTAAGCCAGTTGAAGTCGAAAGGAGTTTGGCATGAAATTTTCCTGATGATCCAGGCGCGTGAGAATGGGTGCGAGTTGGGATGTGATATGCTTAAGGAGGTTACCCACATCAAGAGAGGTCCGAAATGTGGTCTCTGGTATGTTGCGAACAAGCCTAATCAGGGGTTTACGACTAGAAAAACACCTAAAGAAGAAGTTGACTGGGACCGGTTTTACTATTTCTTGGAAATCAACCATCTGTCCTTCGGGACTAAGGGTCCTAGGGATCTTCGAAACTGGTGGACTAGAATGATTGGTGTGGAAAGATTCCAAAATTCTTTTAATCCCCTTTTTTGGCTTATTATGGTTTCATAGAAGATCATTATCGCCAACTTTGTTTGATTTTTTTTTGTATTTGCTGACTTATTTTCTTTTTATGCCCTTTTTCATCTCTACATTTGATTAGCATTGAAGATTATCCGGAGTACGCAAGGAATAACAATCTTCTGGAAAGTTACAAGTTGACCAATTGGAATACATTTGACGGGGAATGGGTTTCTCGTAACTGGCTCCCATTAGCATCACTCTCTGAATCATCTTTGAGTAAGTGATACGGTTAGGGTCTGGATTTTTGCTTTAATTTGTTGCGGCTTGCTGAATTACATTCCACATATACTCCATCTCTGTTTACATCTGTCACTGATACTATGAGAAACCCTAAACTATATCGTGAGGCTCGCAAGAACAAAAGCATCAAAGGCGCATCCAGCTCGAGGGACCCGGGGGCAGCGCAAGGAGTTCAGACGCCTCGAGAACATGTTCCAGTGGATGTGGATATGATTGATGTCTCCAAATCATCCCGTTGCGATTCTCACCGGGAAAAGTGTGTTAGCTCTGCGAAAAATGTCCCTCGACCTCCTTTAATTCGCTGGCGCACTCGCCATCTAGATAACACGGTGGAGAAGAATCCTTAGACTCAAGATTCATCACCAGTTGGGGCTCATAGTTTTGGTAGGTTCTCCTTCAGCTTTATGTGGTCGCGTCAGTCTTCCATTGTTGAAGATGGGGACCTCTGCGCGGACCTAATGTCCAAGTTCTGGCTGGGAGGCCCCAAGGTATATGATCACCGATCACTCTTCATAGTTGAGTGGGCTCGCTCCCATACTGAGGTACGTTCCTATCCTAATCATTTTTTATTACACTGGTTGGTTTGTTGAGAGGGATATCCCTGTTCTTGCAGACTGCAGCTCTGGCGAATCGTTTGGTGGGGGTTCTGGATGACGAGTTTGGGAGGGCGAAGAAACATTCAAGTGCAGAATTGGTTTGATGACACCGCTGATCAACTTGATAAAGCCATTGTCGAGCTCAAATTTGCCATGGGTAGAGTGGAGACACTGACTGAGGAAAACAGTAGGCTGAAGGCTGAGGTGGTCGAGCTTGAAGGTCTTAGAAAAAGGATGCTAAGAGGATGAATGAGGATGCGCTGTGTCATGAAAAAGTTAAGAAAAGGTTGGAAAAATAGGTGATGAGTGTTGGTGCATAGCTGGATGCGATCCTTGCGAGGATGGAGAAAGAGGTGGTGGAAAAGGTTAAAGATAAAGAAAAGGTCTTGAACGAGAGGTTTTTGAGGAGAATGAATTGGGTTAAAGGGAAAGTATTGAACGAGAGATTGTACCAAGAAAGTTGCTGCAAGGGGAACATATTAAGGGGAACTTGAAATTGATTGACAGCATTCTTCGGGGGGAGTCTACGCTGGAGTCCTCTAAAGCCAACTTGGAGGCAGATCAAGTGGTTTTCGCCGAGGAACTGAGGCAGCTCGAGTTTAAGGAGCTGAGTGTTAAGAAAGACGGGGCCGCATCTCTAACTGCGTCTGATCTGAGTGATCAACCTGGTGAATCCCCTAAGCCAAGTCCCATCGAGGTATTTAGTCCTTATGGTACTAACTTACCAATTCTTGACCTAGTTGAGGAGGATGCTATTGAAGTTGAGAAGGAAAAAACTCTAGCTGGGGAGGACACAGATGATGTTCTGGCTGAGGAGGTCGATGTAAATGCAGGTGTAGTACTGGAAAAGGCTATGGAGATTGTGGTTCACATCAGGGATGCTGCGACTGAGAAAAATGAGGAAGCCCCCAAGGATGGTGAAGGTAATCAGGATGCAGTAAAGTGACCGCCTACAACCTCTTTTCTCCTTGCACTTTTAATTCCTCTTTATGTTTCTTTGATTATGAACAAGGCTTTCTGGATAGGCTTTTACCCAAAACTTATGTTTAATTGGTAGCGTAAACTTGTATTTATGTCTTTTGCTCAGATGGTTTGTTTTCCCTCTAACTTGGCGAGGTTTGAAAAGATATTTTGTGTTTGCTTTCTGTTTGTGCATGTATTGTTCGTACCAGGTAGACTTCAACGTGCTATTGTGCTTAAGCGATATCTTAGATGTGTACTTAGCCTAGATTGGAGTTTTTGGTTTTGAGCTTATTATCATAAAGTGGAATATTTATTCGATAGGTCGAATGTTAAAACAATGAGGAATATTTCGATCACTAAAAATGTTTATCATTTATTTCAATGCATTGTTGCGAGATGGGGCTCGGTTTTAGTGCTTACATGTTGCCGAGGGTTGCTCAAGCTAATACCCACTAGGAGGTGTGCGATGTATTGTATGACTGGCCAAGTCATACAATGTGATATGCGTGAATAACTACTTTGGTTTTAGGTATTAGGTTAAGGAAAAAATGACTAAGGATTTGGTATTCTCCACTCGCGTTCGTCTGATTATTGGTAGAAAAGAAGACGAAAGGATTGAAGATATTATACTTAGCGGATTAATGTGTGAGTAGCCTCCATGTATCTGTTGAGTAGGTAGTGGTATGAGATGGTGATCCTTTCTTTCACACCTTAGCTGTTTGATATGTGAGATCCCCTAGGTGTTCCGTTGCGCAGATAGTCCGATGTGTTGAAATAGTTTATACGCAGGTCGGTTGGTAAGACTGGATCCTTTTTGGCCCATGGAAAGATTTGCACTTCTTTCTACTGAGGCGGTATGAGGGCAAGGGCAGGGAGTAAGGATTAGTTACATCTCCCCCATTTTTTTAAAGAAAAATTTAGAAACGAAGATAGGGAGGGCTGGGACAGGGAGTAAGGATCAGTTACATCTCCCCCATTTTGCGAGAAAATTTTTGAGATAAAGATAAGGAGGGCTGGGGCAGGGAATAAGGATCAGTTGTATCTCCCCCATTTTTTGAAAATTTAGAGATGAAGATAAGGAGGGCTCAGGCAGGGAGTAAGGATCTATTACATGTCCTCCATTTTTTGAAAATTTAGAGACGAAGATAGGAAGGGCTGGGGCAGAGAATAAGTATTAGTTACATCTTTCCCATTTTTCGAGAAAAAATTTAGAGACGAAGATAAGGAATTTAATATTTTATTGATATCTATAGTTGAACTCCCTAAATAGAGTTACCTAAGTACCCCTTTAATAGGGATCAAACCTTGGTCGTAGTTCATTGAAAAGGCTTACAACTATCGTAAAACAAAATTGCGATGAAAGTAAATTGGCGGGTGCCTAACAATAGAATTTTTTTAGGTGTTGAGCGTTCCATGGATGTCTTTCCTCGTTCCCATGTTCGTCTTCCAATTCGTATACCCCTGGTTTAATGATCTTCAAGATCTTGTAAGGCCCTTTCCATATGATTCCTAGATTTCTTGCATTGTTCTCTGCCCTAGCGGGGAAAATTTCCCGCAACACCAGCTCTCCTTCTACGAATTACCGTTGTTTGATTTTTTTTTGAAAATGTGCTGCGCTGTTTTCATAATTCTGTAAATGTACCATCACCTGGTCCCTTCTTTTGTCGATTATGTCGGCTATTGTTATAAGCATCTGGTCATTTGGNTGTAAAATGTGCTGCGCTGTTTTCATAATTCTGTAAATGTACCATCGCCTGGTCCCTTCTTTTGTCGATTATGTCGGCTATTGTTATAAGCATCTGGTCATTTGGGTCTGTGTTTTAAGGTGCGAGCTCCCTTCTCAGGCTGGGTACTTCTGTCTCAACTGGTATGACTGCCTCGGTGCCGTAAACTAGAGAGAATGGGGAGTCATTGGTTCCCTTTCTGTATGTTGTTCGGTATGACCAAAGCACTCCTTCCAATTCTTCTGCTAGTTTCCCTTTTTTTGCGTCTAATCTCTTCTTTAGTCTGTCCAATATGGTTTTGTTGGTGGTCTTTGCCTGGCCATTTGCCTGTGGGTAGTAGGGTATTGAGTAGGTGAGTTTAATCCGCATTCTTTCATAGAACTCTTTAAACTTGTCGGAGGTGAATTGGGGACTGTTGTCAGTATGTATTTCGTACGGGATCCAGTGATGGTAGATTATATTCTTCCATATGAAATATTCCACGTTCTTGGATTTCACTTTCGCAATGGATTCAACTTCTGTCCATTTAGAGAAATAGTCGGTTAAGATGAGTAGGAAAATTTGGCTTCGACCTCTGCATTGGACCAATTATGTCCATAGACCATTGCATAAAAGGGTATGGTGTTGTTATCGACTGCATTTCCTCAAGTATATTAGTGGTGTGTATTTTTGACATTTTTTACATTTTAGAGCATGTTTTTCGCAATCAGTAATCCTTTTTGGCCAATAGTAACCATATCACTTGATTTTGAATGCTAAGGCTCTGCCGCCTGAGTGGTTTCCACATGCTCTGTCGTGGAATTCCCTTATAATTTTCCTGATTTCTCGGCCAAATATGCATTTTAGGAGTGGTCCTCGAACGCTCCATTTATAGAGATTTTTGTTTAGCTGGGTGTATCTCGCACTTTTAGCTTTGAGCTTTCTTGCGTCCCATTTCTTTGGTGATAAGATCACGTCTGTAATGTATGCAAGTATCTTGATTCGCCAATCTATCTTTGTTTCAAACTCGTCTGCTTCCATTGGGACCTCATCTTCCTCCATGTCTTCCAGGTCTGGGTTTGCATTGTACTCCTCTATCGTTTCCTGTAGGATGCATGCGGTCTTGGTTACTGAGATTTTGTGTTTGTTGATGGTCTCGATGGGTACGACTCTTGTTTTATGGGGATCCGTGGTGGATGCAAGGGCAGCTAAGGTGTCCACATGTGTTTTTTTCTCCTCTAGGGATCTTAATCAAGTCGAATTTCAGGAAATCCTTAGAAAGTTTTTTGACCATGTCTAGATATGCTTCCATTCGGTCGTTCCTCGAATTGGTTTGCTACCAGTTGGGAATTGCAGTAGGCGTTGATCTGCTATGCACTAATTGCTGCTAGACGTAGACTTACTATCATTGCTTCGTATTTGGCTTCGTTGTTCGAAGCTACGAAGTTGAGCTTAAATGATTGTTAAATCATCTAGCCTGTTGGGGCATGTTCGGTGGCAGCTCTATGATAAAGGATGCGAGCACTTTAGATTTCGCGCATGTTCTACTCTTGAATTTCATATCATCCTCGCTGAGCTCAACTTCCCATTTGGAAAATCTCCCTGAATGGTTCGGACTGTGCATGATTTCACGTAGTGTTTGATTAAATAAATGACGATTGAGTGGGATTGGAAGTAGGACTGTAATTTCCTTGTCGAGTGTACTACTACTAAAGCTAATTTTTCTATCGTTGGGTACCTTGTCTCTATGTCATCCATGATCTTACTGAGGTAAAATATTGGCTTTTGGTTGTTGAGCTCTTCGTGCACCAGGACTGAACTAACTGCGTACGATGATACTACAATGTATAGGAACAAGGTTTCTCCTTCTTGCGGCTTGGATAAGACAAGGGGTGTCATTAAGTACGTCTTCATCTCTTTGAGTGGATGCTCACATTCCTCATTCCAGACGAACTTCCTATTCCCCTTGAGGAGGTTGTAAAATGGTAGGCATTTTTCCATTTACTTAGATATGAATCGAGTTAGGGATGCTATTCGGCCAATTAGTCTTTGTACTTCCCTTGTGTTCTTGGGTGACGAACACAAGGAAAAACATTTAGCCGGATGCAGCGAGTTGATTTGTTTAGGGTTAGCTTTAATGCCTCTTTTGGTTACTAAATAGCCAAAAAATTCCCCTCAGGCAACCGTGAAAGTACATTTAGCCGGATTCAACTTCATCCCTTAGGTGTTCAGGATTTGGAAATAGACGCTTAGGTCGCCCACGTGATCATCCTCGTGGGAGGATTTGACAAGCATGTCGTCGATATATACTTCCATCATTTTCCCAAGCTGTTCAGAGAACATCTTGTTGACCAAACGCTGGTAGGTGACCCCATTGTTTTTCATCCCAAATGGCATTACTTTATATAAATATATGCCTTTGTCGGTGACAAATGATGTTTTTTTTTGTCATTAGGATGCATGAGTATCTGGTTGTACTCAGAGAAATTGTCCATGAACGAACTGATTTTATAACGTATTGTGGCTTCGACTAGCTGGTCTATGTTTGGTAGCGAAAATATGTCCTTGGGGCATGCTTTATTTAAGTTAGTGAAGTCGATGCATACTCTCCCCTGTCTGTTCTTTTTCTTTACCACCATGGGGTTGGCCAGCCAGTCCAGGTATTTTATCTCGGTTATGGATCCTGCACCCAACAACTTTTCCACCTCGTCTCGAACTGCCTGAGTGATACACTCAGGTTTTAACCCAAATATATTCAATGCAAGTGCACAACAAACACAGTAGTATATGAGGGATCAAATCCACAGAGACCAGAAAAGTACGACTCTCAGTTTAAAATCGAATTAAGCTAAGAACATATTAAAATCGTGATTGTAACCGAGAAATGAAAACAACGATAAAATAAAAACGATTAAAGAAAACGCTAGGAAATAGAGAATTCCGCAGGTACTCAGGTTAAAAGTTAAGGTTAACATGCAGGATTGATTACTCAAAATAATTCCCAACTCGAAAGACAACAATAGACTAATCTTCTTCCGAAGTATTAGATCTCTATTCTCGAATTACTAAAGAAAAACTCCCGCCGTATTTAGATAATTCGATCATGCACTGCAATTCAGATTCGATATGTTCATAAGCCCCTAAGACAATACTCCCGCAAGCAAATGCACTTATTCATCTAGATTAGATCAGACTTCTAAACCAAATACCTAATTCTATGATCAATGAACTAGTTAGCTACTCTAATTCATGCACTAAGAATAAATCTAGACTGAGAACCTAACAAATTTCAATCCATTCTATCAAACCTTAACGATTAACCTGGTTTTCCCTAGGAAAACCCTAAAACCTAACAAAGAGATNTAAAGAAATCAGAGTTCATAAATCCTCTCAAATACAAATGTAGATCTCTTCTCTCTAGAACTTCAGCAATAAAACTTGTTCTACAACTTATTAAAAACTTCTCTCTCTAAAAATAATAAGCCAAAAGGGCTTTTAATAGTTTGAGAATAAAAGAAAATAAAATCTAAATAATAAAAACTAATGATAGATCTTGAGGTCAAATGCGTTTTTAGCTCGTTTTTCCTTCAGTTCGACATAGGGTATCGATCGATCCAATGATGGGTCAATCGATCTAAACTTTCGCAAAAGTCCATGTGCTTTGGATCGATCTATCCTTGTCCGAGACTTGGACAAATCATTCTTCATTTGCCCTTAAATTGTTCCAAAAATCGTCCTTTTTGCTCCAGAACGTCCCAAACACCGAAGTTCCTAAAAACATGCTAACATAAGGAAAACACTCGGATAACACTAAATAATAGGTATAAATACCAACTAAAAGGTGTTAAATCCGAGTGATATCAACTCCCCATACTTAGATCTGTGCTTATCCTCAAGTAAAGCAGAAACCATATATGAAGAAGAAGTTTGAAAAGGACCACACATGAACTCTCAGAATCCCACCAACCCAAGTTCAAACATCAAAAACCACAAGACACCAATCCTAAGCAACCACTGCAAATTAATTGTTTACCACCACATAACGAATGAAATGCTTCCTCTAAATCCCAAATCAATCAAACCATCAAATCATTTCAACCATCTCTCTACATTCAAATTAGTATAAATAGTGCGTTCTTGCCTATGGGGTATCGACCAATGGCCGCTAAAGTATCTTTTCTATCAAAGAGCCCATACCTAGCAGAGCATCCAACGACTTCTGGTCCTGCCTCTTTTTCCCCTTTCTCACTTCTTTTTTTATTTATTGTTTTTGCACTTTTCTGCGTTTTTTTTCTTTTGAAAGATTCGCACTTTTCTGCGTTTTTCTTTTCTTTCTTACTGCTTTTTTAGCAGCCCAGCAATGACTACGGACTTCTAGGTCACGCTTTCAACACATTTTCTAAACCGGTCATCTCTATTTTCCGAAGGGAGGGATAGAAAGGATCCAGATCATACTGAAAGAACTTGTCGATTTTACAGAGAACTGAAGAGCAAAATACCCAGCTTTCAAAGTATAACCAACACCATAAGAAAGAAAATTAAGATCAAATTTAAGTCATATCCAAATAGAGCTAACATCAAATCATTAACAATCCAAAAGACCGGAACTTTCAAAAGCATAGAAATCAGTCAATGGGGTTCCAATCCTAAGGGCAACAGTTAATCTAAGTCAGTAGTCAAGTAGAGAATGATATCTAACTTACACAGGGTTAGTGGTCATCATAGATTCTTGTCATTATTCCTTCGATTCGACTAGATTCATTTAACAAAACGAAAAATTTGAAAATTTTCACCAAAATAACAAAACACCAAAATAATGTTAGTAACTACCATATCCCCTCTCCCAAACTTACTTCACACTGTCCCGATGTGAAAATAAATCCAGAAGAAGGAAAAATGATCAAAATATAAATTAGTCAAAACACTAAAAATCCAAAATAAAAATAAAAATAAAATACATAAATCCAAAGTCAAAAAGAAAAGATAACCAGGAATGATCAGTCCGAAGCCTGACCCGAACTGCCAGCTCCTCTCGCTCTACGAACCGGAGGATCCTCTTCCTCATCACTCATGTCCCGAGGTGCTCTGAAGCATGCTGGTCATCTGATCTTCGCTAATGCACCCCATATCCTCTGAACCATGTTGTGGGTCCTCTCAGCAGCATCCGCCGTCCATCTGATTGTCTTGACATATGTGAAGTCGAGTCGCCAAGGTGGCAAGTTATACTCACTGTAATCCTTAGGTAGGATAGGTGAGTCGTCCTCCGGACTAGAGTCCCGCTGCTGTCTCTGAGTGGACCGCCTACTATGAACCAACCCTTGAGAAAGTCACAGCACGTCAGGTACGGGTGCAGCCCAGTCAACCAAGTGATCAGCTCCCGAAAGAAAATGAATGTTCTCCAGGGAAGTGACGCTAGTGAGATCCTGCTGCGATAGCTGGATCTTGCACCTCTGACCTCCGGAGTGTAGAAAAATGTCAGCTCTGTCCTTGGTGAACCACCTGGTCGAGAAAAGAAAGGACCAATCCACGCGGTTGCTTGACGTTGTCGGGGTAAACAACCCAAGAGGAATCCCGATATAATGCAGAATCATGGTAACTAGGCTACCCATCACCTCAACCCGGGTCGGGTTCCTCAGCGCATCTAACCTCCGGCAAGCTAAGATCTTAGCAAAGATCCATCCAATGTTGGCATCATGGCGAACCGGATCCTGGTCAGCCTCATAAGTCACTACCATATGATGGCATATGGTAAAATTGAGGAGCTCAAGCTCCTGAGAACTGGCCGCTGCCGCTTATGACTTCCCAAAGAAAGTGCACCACAATACCTCGAGTGCAATGCGGACAGCCGGGTTACGGATACTAGTAAGCTTCGCCTCTCGAGACTCATACCGCCAATGCGCAATAACTTCTCAAAAATTCGTGTAGGAGTAGAAGTTTCGCAACTCAGGTAGATGTCCTACATCTCAGAATCCGAAAATGGGACCGAACTCCACCATCAAAATCTTGTATAAAATACCGCAGCAAAAGAATTGTACCTCAGATTCTATGATGTATGGGCTCTGCAGATCTGAATCGGGGCTGAGGATGCGGAATAAGGCCAAGAACTGCCTCGCGAGATCGGGATAGAGAGGGTAGTCTCAGAACAGGAAGGTTTCGAGACCCATCCAGTGGAAGATCTCCACAACATCTCCGTCTACTCCCAACCCCGCCAAAGTCTCATGATTGGCGAAGCGGGTCGGCTCCAGCGTGCTCTTGAGAAAAGCGTTGTAAAACATGGAATCAAATTGGTCCCATTTCTCGCTGAACTTATGCTCACTCCAACCTCTATGAGTCTTGAGTTGGGAGACTACCAAATCGAGGCGGCAATTGTTGAACCGCGTCCTTGGTTTCCGAGGCCATGGAGATTGAGTGAACTTTGGATCAAGGACCGGGTCTACTTCTTTGACCTCCTCGTTGTTGGTGGTGCTATTAGCGACCGCTTTTCCTTTTTATTTAGCGGTTGCTTTCGTCTTCTTTGCTGCTAGCGGTCTAGCAGAACTCGACCAATCGATTTGAGATTGTGTTTGCTTAGCGGTTCGGCTCCGAGTGCCTCGCCTTGTCTTGATAGTTTTTGGTTGAACTCCTACGTCACTCTCATTTTCGTAATCATTTGAACCGAATCGGAAGTTACATGTATCCATCCTGAAAGAGAAAGACTTCGAAACATATTGAGTGGCTTGGTAAATCCAAAGCAACCATATCATGAAGTATTAAGCAACGATCGAGCAATACTAATTCAATTAGCAAGAATCGAGGTAAACAAGGACCAAATATTATGAAACACAATCGAAAATTTCATAGAAAATCCGATTAAAACTGATTGAATCCAAACTATTGCATCCTCGCAATCCATGTGCAATCCTAGAGCATTCCACATTCTCAATCAATCCAAACAACTTAATAGAACTGTTGATACCGGGTTTAGCAACCAGCCCAAAGTCTGTTTCAGCTAAAGGCCCATGTGGGCGACGACCTAGAAGACCCGAGACGGCCTAGAAGGCGTGAGACGAGCTGGGTCGATCTGATGAGCTGGGCCTATCTTACAAAAATCCCATTAGGTCGAAATATGTAATTAGGGTTTTAAGCATGTATACTTAGTATAAATACCCATGTAATTACTCTTCTAAAGAGATATGAAATTCTTCTTGAGATCATTCTAGCTTCACCCACAAGATCGAAGACCTAACCTACTTGTTAAGTCTTGATTCAACAGTTGGCGCCGTCTGGAGGGACATCTTAGTTGGAAGATCATATTATTTCTTTTTGCAGGAAAGAAGAAACAGAGCAATGACCATAGGTGGACTAACCAAAGCAGCTCAAGATGTATCCGTCGGAGTAACCGCTAACACAGGAAACAGAGACAGCCAGAACAATCAACTCAATGCTCGGGGATCAGATCATGAAGAAGAAATCCCCGAGATCACTATGCATGATATGTGGAACCAACTGAACAAGAAAAAAGTGGAAACAACCAAACTCAGAGCCGAATCAAAAAACCTGAGGAGGCAGCTTGAAGGGATAACTACTTCTACAAAAGATAGGGTTGTACACACTATCAACCCTTCGTTGTTCGCCACATCCTAGTAGACACCTGAAACAGCGGCATGATACCAAAGCCGACCTGACTATGTTAACACAACAAGATTCAGATCTACAACTGAAGCCATCGAACTGCAATACATTCGTGAACAACTAAAATTAATGAGCTCGCATGTACATCAAGCCACTAGCTCAGCTCCTGACATCCTTTGAGCCATAGAAGAAACACAAAAACGCTGTTCTCCAGGAGGATCACTGATGTCCCAGTTCGGCACTCTGCCAAAATCAAGTTCACAGGATACGACGGCAAAAGTGATCCAGTCCAATACCTGATGGCTTTCACCATCACCATGATACAAGCACAATTATCCATGGAAGAACGAGATGCAGGTTTGTGCCAGCTCTTTGTCGAAAACTTGTCAGGATTGGCGTTGGATTGGTTCTCCCTTTTGGAACCAGGAACCATCGATAGCTTCCAGCAGTTGTCAACAATGTTCATCAAACACTACTCGATGTACATCGCAAAGAAAGCTTCGACAATCGACCTATGGATGCTATCTCAGCAGGAAAATGAATCACTAAGAGACTTCATTGACAGGTTCAAAGGAGTTGTCGCTCAGATAGTAATAAACTACGAAGGCATAATTTCCGCTCTACGGAAAGCCCTCTGGTTTAATTCAAGGTTCAAAGACGAGCTACTCATTAACCCCCCACAAACACTAGAAGACGCGCTCCACATGGCTAATAAGTTGATCGAAATAGAAGAATAGCACGCCGTAATGTCTAAAAAGCATCACGTCGCAAAACCGAGCCAAGAAAGGGACAAGGTCACACGGGAACCTAGGAAACACAATTCACGGGACAAAAGAGGTTGCGCTACCTACGCGATTACCGAGAATGGGAAAACCGCAGACCAACCTCCACCTTATGACGATGATCCGGAAGCATACTGCAATTTCCACAAATAAAACGGACACAAAACTGCGGACTGTCGACATCTACAGTCCATATTGCTAAAAAAGTTTCAGGACGGCGAAATCGATACCAACAGAGATAGGTCCAACGGTAGAAGACGTAGTGGGAACTCATGCCACAATTCAGCCACGAAGGAAAGAGCCCCACAAGTCAGCACAATCCAGGAAATGAGCTCACATACTCTCAATGATATGACACCCCCTAATCGAACTCGAGATCATAGCCCATACGACCGAGCTACGGAAGGATCACTACCAAGAAGACGAGTCAACGTGATCATGAGCGGTTTGGTCTCCTGCAATGATTTGGTAAGATTGATCAGAAACTCTAAGCAACGAGCTATTACTGCACAGAAGGAACATACGAGATCGTGCCAACGACTTCCTGGTTATCGAGCTAGTCATCGCGAATACGGAGGTAGCTAGAATCTTGATCGATACATATAGCTCAGTGGATATCATTTTCAAAGAGACGGTCAACAAGTAAGAAGGAACGCCAGCACATTCGCCTGGACCATGGATGATATGAAGGGGATCGACCGAGCCATCACTTGTCATGAGTTGAATGTCGACCTGACCTACAAACCAATAAAGCAGAAATGGCGTAAGCTAGGTATGGAACGTTCTCAAGCAGTAAATGATGAGGTGGAAAAAATCTTAAACGTCGGGTCAATCCAGAATGGTTGGCTAACCCAGTCGACAAAAAAAAGAAGAACGACAAATGGCTCATATGTGTCAATTTCACCGACCTCAACAAAGCGTGCCAAAAAGACAGCTTTCCCTTACCACATATAGACAGGCTTGTGGAAGCCATCGCAGGCAACAAACTCCTATCCTTTATGGATGCCTTCTCAAGGTACAACCAAATTATGTTGCATCCTAAAGATCAGGAGAAAACGGCTTTCATCACGGACAGAGGAACGTACTGTTACAAGGTAATGCCATTCGGACTCAAGAACACAGGGGCCACCTACCAACGTCTGGTAAACAAGATGTTTGCCGATGAGATCGGCAGATCCATGGAAGTATACATTGATGACATGCTTGGCAAATCAGCCGAAGCTAAGGATCACGTGCAACATCTGGCAAAATGCTTCGAAACGTTTAACCTTTATGGAATGAAACTCAACCCAGCCTAGTGTACTTTCAAAGTCACATCAGGCGAATTCCTCAGGTATGTCATAACAAAGAGGGGGATATAAGCAAACCCCAAGAAGATAGCCATCATTCTCGACATATCGGCACCTAAAATGAAGAAAGAAGTGCAGAACCTTATAGGCCAAATAGCAGCGTTAAAGAGGTTCATCTCCATATCAAATTACAAGAGTTTGCCCTTTTACAAGATCCTCAACAGAAAAAAAACTTCGAATGGGATCAAAAGTGCCAGGACGCGTTCAACGAGCTCAAGTCATACTTAACAACGCCCCCCGTACTTGCCAAACCAGAGGACGGCGAAATCCTATACTTATATGTCGTAGTCTCCGAGGTGGCCGTCAATGGCGTCCTGGTAAAAGAAAATCAAGGCGAACAAAAACCAATCTTCTATGTAAGCAAGTAACTAAACAACGCCGAGACACGATATCCTTTCATCAAGAAGGTGGCTCTTGCCTTAATATCTGCATCCCGAAAGCTACAACATTATTTCTAATCACACACTATCTTCGTACTCACCAACCAACCACTACGAACCATACTCCAGTGCCCAAATCAGTCCGGCAGGTTAACCAAGTGGGCAGTCGAGCTCAGCGAATACGACGTGGAGTACCAAACTCGTACATGCTCTAAATCTCAGGTTCTTGCAAATTTCATAGCCGAGATCCCACCCAGAGCATATAGCGCGACTCCACTAGGAACATGGAATCTTTACGTTGACGTTTCCATGTGAAAGCAAGGATCAAGTGCACGTGTCCGGCTCGAATCACCTACTGGGGAGGTACTCCAACAAGCTTTCAGGTTCAAGTTTGAAGCTTTTAACAATGAAGTAGAATACGAGGCACTACTAGTCGGACTATGACTCGCCAAGAAGCTCGGCGCCCTGCGAATTCACGCTTTTGTGACTCTCAGCTCTTCACCAATCAGTTCAGTGGCGAATACGTTGCAAAAAATGATCGAATGCTACAGTACCACCAGATGGTTCAAGAGAAACTAAGTGAGTTCGACAACTTCGAGCTCACCAAAATTCCAAGAAACGAGAATCAGCTCGCCGACTCCCTGGCCAACATGGCATCCACCAATGAACTCGCCCTGAAGCGAACTATTTCAATGTAGTACATAACGTCACCAAGTATTACCAGCATGATGTCCAACGCCTTCAAGGAACTCATCTCTTTCAATCAAGAACAAAGTAAGCACGGTAAACCTGACTGGCGCACCAAGATAGTAGACTATATCCTTATAGGAAAGGAACTAGAAGGAAAATGGGCACGGAGCCTTCGACTCAAAGCCGCAAGGTACACCGTCATATACGGGCAACTATACAAATGATCTGCTTCAGGAATCCTGCTACAATGCATTGACGGAGACGACGTACAATAGGTCCTCGCCAAGCTCCATGAAGGAGCTGGTGGAAGCCATCTAGCGGACGCTAGTTGGCTTTATGAATAAAGAAGCATGGACACTACTGGAAAACGATGCTACAAGACAGCCAGGAGTAAGCCAAAAGATGCGAGATGTGCCAGCAACACGAACCAACAAATCATGCGCCTACTGAACCACTGAACGCCTCGGCAAACCCCTATTCATTCATGAAGTGGGGAATGGATGTCATAGGCCCATTCCCGATGGCAACGAACAAAGACAAGTTCCTGCTAGTAATGACAGATTATTTCACAAAATGGGTCGAAACAGAGTCCTACTCGGCTGTCAAAGCCAAACAGGTTTCACAACTATCTACAACAAACTCCCACTTCGGTAAAAAACCAAAAACCCTATAATAACCTATGTTGTATGAGTGCTGCAGGTACAAGACTACATATGGAAAAACATCATCTGCAGACATGGCGTCCCGTACAAAATCATGAAAGATAACAGAACCAAATTCTGCGCAAAAACAGTAAAAGTGTTTTATGACAGGTGGACGACAAACCGGTGTCACTATCAATCAAACTAAAATATTTGGCACTAACAAACTACTTACTAACTCTTTTCTTAGGTGGAAAATCCGATTGAACCACTCCACGCTGAGGTACCCCCAGGGGAATAGACAGGCTGAAGCCATCAACAAATCCATAGTCGACGGACTCAAGAAAAGACTAGAATCTAAAAAAGGACTCTAGATCGATGAGCTAGACGGCGTCTTGTGGTCCTACCGAACTACACCACAATAATCCACGAACCAGACTCCCTTCTCCCTAGCACATGGAATCGAAGCCTTAGCACCTTAGCACCATCAGAAGTAGCAGTATTAGTTTGCGCCGAATTAAGTTGCCAAAAGAGGAGGCCATCAATGACGAGATGTTACTTGAATCACTAGACGATGTTGAGGAGATACGAGAAAGAGAATTGATACGACTAAGTGCTTATCAACAAGCCACAATGCGATACTACAACAAAAGCGTGAAACATAGAAGGTTCAAAGAAGGAGACTTAGTCTTGTGGATGACTTACGCGAATACATCAGAAGAGAACGCCGAGAAACTTGGAGATCGGTGGGAAGGCCCGTACGAGATATCCAAGATAGTCAAACCAGGAGAGTACGAGCTAAAGGCCAAAGACGGAACCCCAACTCCGAACTACTGGAATGCCACCAAGCTCAAGAGATTTTATTATTAGGTTCCTTTGTATCGTGAACTATGACCTGGCTTGATCCCTGTTATCAGGGTACGTAGGCAACCTACTGGATGCAATTATTTTAATTAATAAAAAACATCTTTGATTTCAGGTCTAATGATTCTCAAATCTTAATCTCGGCATTTTTTCGCGAATCCGAAACTCCCAAAATAACAAATGATGAAACGAAATAAAAAAGTCGAGCCACAACTCGCACATACCCTACACAAAACGAGAATGTTGAAGAGATCGAATTTTTCTCGTCATGGCCCCAAAGGCCATTAATAAAGCCGAGATTCATCTTGCACACTCCTTAAGATGAGTATTGAATGCGTTAAAAATCACCACGTTCGAGCGTAAGTCTCCACATAAAAGCCGAGTTCTGACTCACATACTCCTAAAGACGAGTATTGGGCGTGGACGAAGTCACCATGTTCGAGCATAAGACTCCACATAAAATCCGAGTTCCAACTCGTGTACTCCTACCGAGAGTATGGACAAGACTAAAGTTTATTGTCAATGGATCATCTGTTGGAAAGAACGATCTGCAGGTCGTCCTTTTCCAGCTCTTGATCAGGTGGATGTTCAGTTCGCACAAGGACTAGAGAAACATCCATTTAATTTTTATATAACAGAGAAGTCTAGCCTTGGCCGCACATCTCGTCAAAAGAAAAGAGCTGAAATCTGGCTCACAACCAACTTTACAAAAAGATCAAAGCTTTCGCATCCTTGCTAAAAAATATTAACTCAAATCGGGTATAACTACGAGCTACACCTTTATGCATCAAACAAAAATAAAAAGTCGGCCAAAATAGCAAAAAGAATTTCCCGAGCTACGGCTCTATTTTCCATTTTCATAAAACACCGACATTACATTGTTTGTAAGAAGAAATGACGATTTAACAGATTACGACTAGGAAAACATAAACCCTTCTAAAGTCCAAAAAGTGGACAAATATGCAACATGGAGTTCGCCGAAAAACAAGGCAGATCCAAACCCTAGGAAAAACAGTAAACTACCGCAAAAGAACACAAGAGGTACAAGGCGAGCTGACCCCAACCCTAAGAACACTGTGAAATCTGCTCCAAAGGAGCAACTACACCCTCAGCATCATCCGAGTAGTAGTCTTAGCTTCGGAAAAGTACCAGAACCCCTCTAGGTGGACCGAACTAGGTTCAAACCATGCTCATTAAACTCAGGCCTGAAGAGGAAGTCTTCAGCTTACACATCGGCTATGTCTAACTCATCGAAATGGGCCTTGTACTTCTCAAAATCAGCTTCGAGCTTCGCCATGATCTTTTCAGGTACCACGCCACCTTCAGCCACTATGACCCGAACACAGTCCATAGTCCCTTTGGCTTGAGCTTAAAGATGGATGATAGGATCAACCTTATCCTGATCTTCCATATGACACCAAACCTTCTCAAGCTTGGTTGCACACTCAACCTGAGTTTCTCGTCGTGCCAGCAAAACTTGAGAAGCTCGGGAGAGGCAGCCCTCTTCATCTCGCTTTTATGTAGTGCCTCAAGAGCAACATAAGTTTTTTTCAGTTTGGTGAATTCAGCGCCAGCTTGGTCCCGGGCCACCAGCAGATCAACAAGCTCTATTTCTGTTTTCTCCTGAGCAGCCTTAGCTTCAACTTTTAGAGTATCAAGGTCGTTGGTAGCAGAATCCGCCATGTCCCTCAACATCTTCTTCTGAGCAGCAACCTGGGTAGTAAGCTGCTTAATGACCTCCTCTTTTTTTTCAGGATGAGCCGAACTTTGGCAATCCATTTTTTGCCTTGGTCATCAACTCCCCCAAACTAAATCCTTGCTTGCTTTCAAGCAAATAATTCAGAAGTCTGGGAGTGAGGTTTGAAAGTGGGAACTCAGAACCAAAACATGCTGCTAACACATGTAATATTAATGTCCTGGTTACTAGTTCTAAAATACAGTCCTAAGCTCATCCTACTTAAAAACTTTAGCCATACTCATCACAGTTCATCACAGACCAATTCCAACTTTCACAATGCATTCAAATTTGTGTGCTCCTTTAACATTCATTAATCAGGAACTATGGATCAGGTCATGTGCTTTCAATGAACTCACTTGGTCAAGGAAAAGTTAATGAGTAAAGTTGGCCCCTTCATGCAATGGTTAATAATTCTGAACAAGGGTTCTCTCAAAAGGGAATGAGCTTTAGGAGAAGGCTAAAGGTAGGAACACTTAGATGCATACAGAAATAGAACCCCATCTACCCAAAGTTAATGAAACCTAAGTTTCCTGATTCTACCCAGTAAGAAGTCCTAAATCTACCCTTTTGAAACTCAAAATGATCATACCCATTTTCATTTCCCTTTTTCATCTTTTCTTTGTTACAATTAGGAGAGACTTCTTTCTTAAGTAGTTGCTAGCTGTTTCAGGAACTTTTTACTTACACTCTTATGACTCTTGAACTTTTCACTTGCACTATCTTTTGGGTTTTACCCTTTTGAATTCATTGTCATATACTTTTTCTNTTTCTAATTCTGCACTAGCCATACTTCTTTGGTATGACATTGTTCCCCCAAACTTTCTACTAGCATATTCTGATTTTTTTTTTCCATTCCTCTCCTAAGGTTCTTTCTTAACATTGCCTTTTTACCAACTACCAATACCCCTTTCATTCATTTCCACCCAAACCAACACAAAACCGAATCCCACCTAGTTCTATCTAGTCCAAAAAGCATGAACTAGAACTAAATGAGACCCTATTCTTGTCAGTTCAAACCTAAGACGTTCTACCAAGCTCATTCCATAAAATTTCTACCATTCAGTAGTAAATTCAGAGTTTGAAAGAAAGCAAGGTTCAAGGATGAGAATTCTACTTGGGTTAACAAGAGTGGTAAAAGGTAGAAGATAACCCAAATA
>OVBE01005967.1:0-20695 GCA_900406425.1 Iberis pinnata
TGAGAAAGACAAAGCAGAAGATGAAAAGCCAGATAAGAAAAGCTCATCGAAAAAGACTGAAGAAGAGGGCTCAAAGACCAAAGGTAAAAAGTCTAAAGAGGAAAGCTCAGGGACCATTATAAGTAATAAGGATAAAAAAGCTCCTGCCAAAGATTCCAAAAAAACTGGTGAGAAGTCCTCTAAAAAAGTTGTTAAGGCAGCAGCTTCATCCCCAACCAAGAAGCGAAAAGTTGATCATGAGGAGTCTTCTAAAGAGAAAAGCAAGAAAAGGTCAAGTAAGACACAAGCTGAGGGATCTAAAGAGAAAGGTTACAACCATTTTAAGAAACTATTCTTTAATTTGGAGCTTGTTGCAGCTTTACTGTTTTAACATACTATCATGGATTGAAAATACAGGAAAAGCCATTAAGAAAGGCAAAGCAGAACCCACCAGAGAAGAGATGCTTGTAGTGGTGACTAAAATTCTGAAGGAAGTAGACTTCAATACGGTAAGCTAGTTCACTTTCTTGATACCAGTTAAAAGTTAATGGGTCTAAAATAGGGTTGGCAAAATATCCGGAATCGAACCGAAAAAAACAGGTTCGGTTTGGGTATGGTTCCCTTTCAATTATCTGAATGGATATTCTTTCTAAGATCCATGGATATTGGTTTTAAACCAAACCGAACCGAGGAACCGAAAATATAAGCCAAGAGTTTATACCAAGAACCATAGATATTTTTCCTCTTACCAATTTTTGGATATTTTCAAATATTTTTTTATTATTTTTGGGTATTTTCGGTTATTTTGGATGTTTTTGGTTCTTTTGAGTATTTTTGGATTCGGATATTTGAGTATTTTTTGTTCTTTTTGGTTTGTTTGGTTCTTTAAGGTATTTTTGGTTTTTTGGAGTAAAATATCCAAACTGAACCGGAACCAACAAGATTTCGGTTCTCAAATGGTTCTCATATTTTAGATCTAAACTGAATTGAACTGACCAAGAACCGAACCGATTTTTTAGTGGTTCCTATATAAATCCTATATTGAAGGGACCGAAAGAATTGGAACCGTAACCGAATAGAACCGATCTGAACCAAACCAGACCACCAAACTCCCACCCCTAAAGTCATTGAATAAATGTTCTTATACTGTGTTATTTTTCTCTATCTTAATAACAGGCAACATTATCAGATATTTTGCAGAAGCTAAGTACGTTCTTTGATTCTGCTTATTATTTTTACAATCCTTTTTGTAAATTATT
This sequence comes from Iberis pinnata, assembly GCA_900406425.1. Classification (NCBI taxonomy): domain Eukaryota; kingdom Viridiplantae; phylum Streptophyta; class Magnoliopsida; order Brassicales; family Brassicaceae; genus Iberis; species Iberis pinnata. Next base: position 1,239 of record OVBE01005967.1, read on the forward strand.
ATTACTCTCTGAAGAGCTTTTCACTAACATTTTGCAACATCAGATGACCATTATGGTGTCAATCTCTCGCATAGAAAACAAGAGGTGAAAGATGTAATCACAGATGCTATAAATGATATGACTGATGAAGAAGATGACGAAGATGAAGAGAATGAAGCTGAAGCTGGAAGTGACAAAGAGAAGGAAGAAGAAGAAGAAGAAAAAGCTGAAGAAAGTGACAAAGAGAATGAAGAAGAAGAAGAAAAAGCTGAAAGTGACAAAGAGAATGAAGAAGATAAAGAAGCAGAAGAAGAAGAGAAAAAGGATTAAGGTTAGAGTTTTTCTTCTTTTTTTTTCACTATCTGATGTGAAGAAGGAAGTAAAAAAGACTGTTCAATATTTATGTTAAGAATTAGAGCAAAGTGATAATTAGAGAGAGTGTTGAATCTTTTTTACTTTTTTTACTGTCTTTTTATTTATTAATGTGTAGGTGGATTTTTAATATCCTTTGTTCTGTTTGATTGATAGAATGATAGGAAAAATTTCTATTTATTATGGGTTTAATTTGTGAGATATTTTTCGTATATTTTGCAGATATAATTATCTATCTTCTGTTTTTTAGGGATTATAAAATGAAAATTGAAGTTTTTGGTTCAAAATCTTTATTGGAGAGTTGATATTTTATCTCTTTAATGGTTTAATATTGTTTTCAGAAAAATACCATAAATTCAAATTTTAAGGTTTATAAAGAGTTCATAAAGTTTTGATGGATTTCTGTAAACCATGTCATGTATGTGGTCTCATCATGTAGTTGTAAAACTAGGCCTCGACATTTTAGCCGAACCGAATAACTGAACTGAACCGAATTTAGTTCGGTTTGGTTTATTCGGTTAGTTAGATTCAATTCAATATAAATTTTATTTTAGTTCGGTTTTCGGTTCGGTAACATTTTTTTATACTAAATCAACCGAATCAAACCGAACTTGCTAAAAGAAACCGAAAAAATAAAATTTTTTAACCGAAATTAAAATTTTTAAACCGAACAAACCGAACTTCAAAAACGAAAAACCGGACCGAATAAACCGAATATCCAACCCTATGTAAAACCCAACCAATCTCACTTATATGTGCTTCTCGTTTCCATGATCCATCCACAAAACATGCAAACAATATAGACAAAGATTCTTCTTTATATGATACTACAGAGCCTTGTGGATGAGTCCACTTATCTACTGAGATCCACTCTCGAGCCTCTTTCACCGCAAGTGCAATAATGCCCTCTAGTAAAAGGGATCGTTCTATTACTCCAATTATACTGTGGGCACACTAATTGACTCGGATCCATTAGTGGGTTCGGGTCGGAGCACGGTGAACGGAGAAAGCTCAGTACATAGGGTGCACAGTGAGCAGAGGAAGGGCAGTGTGCGGAATGCACGGTGAGCAGAAGAAGCTCAGTGCGCGGAGTACACGGTGAGCGGAGAGAGGTCGGTGCGCGGAATGCACGGTGAGCAGAGAAAGCTCGGTCCGCGGAGTTCACGGTGAGCGGAGAAAGCTCGGTGCGCGAAGTGCATGGTGAGCGGAGAAAGCTCGATGCACGGAGGACAAGACGAGCGGAGAGAGCTCGATGCGCAGCAGGCCACTCAAGGCCCGTGAACAAAAGAAATAGATAATGGGCCGGCAAAGCCCATCACGAGCAGAGCTCCGTGTGGACCGTCTCAATGTGTCAGGAAGCCCAGTGCGCGGGGTCTCCGGAGGAGTAAAGAGAGCAAGCTGGAGTGACGGTTAGGGGAAATTTGAAAGGAGTAACGCCAGATCAAGAGCACTAAAGAGGCATTAAGTGCGAGAGATAGGGTAGCGAGCTGTGAGGGGAGTAGTATAAAGAGGCTAGGTAGTGGTCCAGAGAGGAGACCGAAAAACTTCTGTAAAACTTTGCTATTACTTGAGAAAACTTGTAAACACTTCAGAGATATCAATAAAAGTTATCATTTCTTTATATGCATTCTAATCAAATTCGGTGTGAGGGAAATTTTGCTTTCATATATACTAAAAAATCTACGAGTAATAGAACGATCTTTTTTATCATATTCCTCTAATTTAAGAGACAACAAAGAATTCATGTTCTCGAAAATATTTTCTATCAAAAATTTATTTAAAAGATAAAAAATATTCAAGAATGCCCAAAATTAAAAGATTGGTGGATATATAAATAAGACATGATTAATTGTTTTCCGCTACATCGCATACAAAGGTTATATTTACCTGATGTTCATACACAACCATCATCCTAGATAAGTATTACCAAAAGAAATATCTCAATTTATTTGAGGCTACAATCAGAGCCGTTTTGGGTCAAGTCCAATAAGATTTAGATTTCACGCCTCCAATTTTTTATTTTATTTTACATAGTTTTTAAAAAATTTTATAGGTCTCCAATTTTTTTTTTTTCCAAAGAATATAAGCTCAAATAACAAATACATAAAATATTAGCACCATTTTTCTATATTTTGTTTTAAGCCCCCATAATTTCAGTACCGTCCTGGCTACAACTTGCCAAACTTTTCCTTCAAAATATTTACCAATAGTAATTACAACATAAACTGAGTTTCTGTATCACTATGTGATAGTACAACACTAGAACCTCAAAACTATATTTATTTATAAATCTTTTTGGCTTGTTGTAATACTATATAAAAAGCCATTTTACATAATTCGTGAAGGATTGTAAGAATACAATATTATTGGTTACTGAATTTTAATGGATTTTAAAATTAATGTAGAAGTTTGAAAAAAACATTATTCGTTTTTATTCAGACCTTTATTCGAGTGAAATAGTTGTTGAGTATACATTTTATTCATGAGTAACTTCTAGATTATAATCTTTTGATTATTTTAATAAAAATTTATGAGTAATTCTTTGAAATACCATCAAACAAAGTACAAATTCCAAAAAATATTACACACTTCCAAAATAATTGTTGTTTTCACTTTTCAACGTAAAATTTATTATATTTTTATGTTTTGTGAATATTTGTATTCTGCATAATGATTTATTATTGGATGATTTTTTTTTGGAATACGATTTTTATCTCAAAAAAATTAAAATTAAATGAGTTTTTTAATATGTATAAAAATTTTAAACTACAAATATTTTGAAACAATTGGAGTATTTAATAAATATCTAAAAGATCTTACAAATTATTCGTAAAATATCTGTAGGGAGATTTTATACCAAATATTTTTTAAATTGTATTTTATCCAAAAATAATAAATAAATATTTAAGTTTGAATTGTGCTCGATTTTCTCAAGATCTTTCATTGTCAATATCTAAATAATATAGTATTATACTATTAGTACTAGTACAACAAACGCTATTTATATATAGAACCTCTACTAATTAATCACAAAAATCGAATGTTATATATTTTTATTATTAATTTTATAGAAATTATTACTTTCCAAATATGACGATAACTAGCCACCTACTACAAATATTTTATTTATCAATAAAAGTCAATTGGCTCTAAAGTTATTCAAACTTTGAATGTGAATGTAAATATTTGATTTTTTATTTTATTTTATAACAATGAACCACCGGCTGTTAAATATATGTAATTATCTGTTTCATTGACTTACCATTGATACGTAATTTAGAATATAAAATTTGTATATTACATCAAATATTATTCATACAAATGATATACATATAGAGTATATGCAGAATAAATCATCCAACTCGTTGCATATAAACATGGTCGTTCTTGAGTTCAACCAGAACAAGTTTAAGTTTATTTTTATTTTCAAAATTTAATTTAAAAACTAAAAATTTTCTCTTTATTAAATAATACGAAAACAAACTATTTTCGTTTTATATTACGGCGTTGTATGATAGTATAATTTTAATTTACACTATTTTATACATTTATAAAAACTGGAATTTAATTAGAATGTTGCAATGGAAAACAAATATTTGGTTCTAAGAACATTGAAGTAAATCAATAAATTACATAATTATTTAATCGAACTTCTAACTCTTTCTTAACTACATTTTTTTAGCTACATTAACATAATTATTTAACCGGAGCTTCTAGATATGATGGTAAATAGTTCACAGCTGCGAGTTTTGCCACATGAATTCGAATTCTGGCCACCGTCAATAAATATATATGGGGTGAATTTCGGCGGTCTTCCTGGATACCATCGGCGACTGCAGATACTTTGGATATAGTCTGAGTTCTTCGGGGCACCGGATACCAGAGTTATACAATTAAAAAAAACGGGTTATAATTAAATATATTCTTTATTTAACAAAGATTTCAAATAAAATTTAAATTTTGATTACAAATCAATCTATCTCTAAATATATTTGATAATTTTCAGTGAATTAAAATACGAGGTCAATTTATATTTATACATATTTCTTAGACTGTTATTTCATGATTTTAATATATGATTTGTAGTCGGATCTTGACAAAGATACTTAACCCTAAAATATTAACAACCATTTTTAATATTCTACAATTTACTAAAATCTTTACTTGTACCACAATTAAACATCAAACCCTAATCTATCTACTTAAACACCATAATAAAAACCACCTCAAAGAAAACAATCAAAACACATTCTCAAATTCTTAAAAAACAACTCTTGAGAGAAAAAAAAAAAAAAATGGCGGAATCTTTCGAGCTAATCGTAACCCGGAAAGAACCAGTTCTTGTTTCTCCAGCTTCCGAAACTCCAAAAGATCTTTATTACCTCTCAAATCTTGATCAAAACATAGCCATAATAGTCAAAACATTCTACTACTTCAAATCAAACTCAAGATCTAACAAAGACTCTTTTGATGTAATCAAGAAGTCACTTTCTGAAGTTCTTGTTCATTATTATCCTGCTGCTGGGAGATTAACGATTAGTTCAGAAGGAAAAATTGCGGTGAATTGCTCAAGTGAAGGAGTTGTGGTGGTTGAAGCTGAAGCTAATTGTGGTATAGAGATGATTAAGAAAGCTATATTTGAGATTGATGAACCAGAGATTGTTGAAAAGCTTGTGTATAATGTTCCTGGTGCTAGGAATATTCTTGAGATTCCTCCTGTTGTTGTTCAGGTAATTAGGGTTTTGATCTATATACTTGCTTGTTGTTTAATTAGAGATTAAGGTTTTAATTATCATGCAAACTTGAAATAGTATTAGGTGAAATGTCACACATCAATTTTAAAAAATAAAAATAAAAATGGTATATAAGTCAATTTATTGAGACTAATTTCATTAAAAAACCACAAAAATAAGTTTATGTTTAAAATTTATCACACAACTAGTGATTATTCCATAAATATCACTAAAATGTTATACTTATCACAAATACTACAAACATAAAAATTGAATTTTGAGAATTGAGAATTGAGAATTAAAATATTTGAATTTGCGGTTCACTAATTAGAGTTTAAAGTTTAGTTTGGAAGAGATTATGTTTAGTTTCGAGGTTTAGAGTTTAAATTTTAAGTTCTAAAAGCTATTTTAAATTAAATTTATAGTATTTTGGAACAAAAAATATTTTGGAACAAAATATATTTTTGTGGTATTTTGAAAACAATTATGAGCATGATATTTATGAAACAAAAACTAAAAATGGTATTTTTAAGAATCTGCAATTTTTTAATTTCCAATTGGTTTTAATAAAAATCATAGCATAATATCATGGCAGCCTTTTAAGCTTATACTTTTATGGTTTTACTATATAAATTAATTACATATGTTGTGTTAGCTTTTAACCAGATAACTTAATGTAAAACCAAATAAAATAAATATTAATTTCTGTAGGCCATTTAAATCATTATTTAGAAAATTATATAATTTGTATGAAAACATTTTAAAATTAGAAAAAATATCTCACATCAATTTTTTTTTAAAAAATCACAAATATATAACTAATACGGGTCATCCAATTATTTCACATTGGAATTCAATAATCATAACTTTTAGCTTCTGATAAACTTTTTTATCATATTTATTTCTGGACCACACCAGACCGGTCCAGTAGCACAAATTCTATAAATTGAGAAAAATGTATTTGTTATACAAGCGGTCAGATTCGATCTCTGGTTTGGTAACAAGACAACAACTATGACACAACCACTAAACAACTTTTAACTTCTCGTAAACTTTTTTTGTATAGCAAAATTAAGCCAAATGCTTCGTCTTTTTTTGTTTACTAGGTAACAAATTTCAAATGTGGAGGATTTGTGTTAGGCCTAGGCATGAACCACAACATGTTTGATGGTATTGCAGCCATGGAGTTTCTCAACTCATGGGCTGAGACTGCTCGTGGCCTTCCTCTCTCCTTACCACCTTTTTTGGACCGCAAGCTTCTCCAACCGCGAAACCCACCAAAGATCGATTTCCCACACAACGAATTCGAAGACATCATCGACATTTCCGACACGGGAAAACTCTACTCCGAAGAAAAACTCGTCTACAAATCATTCCTTTTCGGACCCGAAAAAATCGAGAAACTCAAAATCATGGCAGAGACAAGATCCACAACATTTCAAACCCTAACCGGGTTTTTATGGAAAGCCCGTTGTCAAGCCCTAGGGTACAAACCAAATCAACGAGTAAAACTTCTGTTTGCTGCAGATGGACGTACGAAATTCGTTCCAGAACTTCCTAAAGGCTATTCCGGAAACGGAATAGTCTTCACTTACTCAGTTACAACTTCAGGTGAAGTGACATTAAACCCTCTTTCTCATTCAGTGGGTTTGGTCAAATCAGCTGTTGAAATGGTCAACGATGATTTCATGAGATCAGCTATTGATTATTTTGAAGTGACTAGAGCTAGACCAAGTTTAACAGCTACACTTTTAATTACTACATGGGCAAAATTGTCATTTCATACCAAAGATTTTGGTTGGGGTGAACCGGTTGTGTCTGGACCGGTCGGTTTACCTGAGAAAGAAGTGATATTGTTTTTGCCATGTGGTAATGATACAAAGAGTGTTAATGTGTTGCTTGGACTTCCTGATTCAGCTATGAAAGTGTTTGAAAAGCTTATGGATATATGAATGAATTCACTTGCATGTCTTTAAAGTTTGTATTTTAATTCTTATTTTAAAAAGTAAATAATGATGAATTGTTTGTGTTTGTGTGAATCAAAATGTACCTAAGATATATGTTATGTTATCAAGTATTAATAAATAAAAGTTATTGTGTTACTAAAATAATGGTGTTTGTTATGCGTTTTCGCTGCCTTTCGGTTTTTATTTATTAGAAGATAGTCTTGCGATAGTTGGTTCTATTATTCTTTTAGACGGCTTTGTCAGCCAGAGACATGTTCGGGTATAATTTCTTTTCTTGTTTTTTACTAATATGGAGATAATGATTGGTAAGTGCTATAGAATCTGCAGAGCAATATTGATTTCGAAAGCATTAAATTTTCACCAATCAAGCTCTGTGGAGATTTTTGATTTCTAAAACAATATATTTAATTTTGTTTATTTTTTGGCTCTGTAAAGCAAAAAATCCAGAGCAGTAGTTTTTGAGCTTTGAATATTTTTTTGGCTCTGCAAAGCAAAAAAATCATACAGCCAAAATTTATAAAGCCAAAATCCCACAGCAAAAAAATAAAAGCTACAGCAATAATTTCTACAGCCAACTTTCTATAGCAAAAAATATAAATCCACAACACTTACCAATCACCACCAATATCTCCGTTTTTACACCAAAAAAATCATGTTTGTTAAGAGTGAGATTGCAACTTACAAGTAACACCCAATTTAATGAATTATAAGATATCTTTTTCTTTTTGTATTAATATTTTTTAATAAAAACCGGGGCTTCTAGCTCTGGTGGTAAAGGTCTCACAGCTGTGAGTTCCGCCACCTGGGTTCGACTCCCGGCCACCGTCAATTAACATGGGGTGAATTCGGCGGCCCTCCTGGATACCCATGGCGACTGCGGACGCTTTGGGCCTAGTCGGAGTCCTTCGGGGCTTCAGATACCAGGGTCATCAAAAAAAAAAAAATATTTTTTAATAAATAATGACACACATGACAAATCTATACATTACAACATATAATTGTGTTGAGAAGAAAAATATGACTATTGTTCGCTGTCTTTGTTGTCCGCATCATATTCTTGAATCTCTCTAAAGCACATAAACATACTCCTCGCATTCATTGCATAATCATTTATTGTTTTTGTTGAATCGACCACGCAAGTTTCTGTTTGGCACGATCCTATTTTTCTTTTGAGAAGTTATGCAATGAATGCCAGAAACATGTTTATGTACTTCAGAAGAAATTCAAGAATACGATGCAGACAACAAAAGACAAAGTAGCTTTAGTCTTTACTTATGTTTCTTTTTTGTGATAATCTTCGTTGGCTCAGATCCAAAACGTTCGCAGTCACAAACCCAGATGACGGAACTCACAGCTATGAAACTTTCACATTTTCTGGAAACTACCACAAACAAAAAAACAACAAAAAAATATTTAAGAGACAGAACATCAGTCTACATATTGTTTTTTGTTTCTTTTTGTAAAGTTTACCTCCTATGTTCCAAAAAAGCATCATCTTGCCAGAATCACCTTGACCTACATACACTCTCTTGACGTTTTCATAAAAACCACCATCGTCCCATAACTCTCTTTTGTAGGATAATCTAAAATCGTGGAAACTAAGATAAAAGCTAAAAAAATGAAGTAGCTTAATAAAGCTTTATTGTGCAAAAATAAAAGAGAAAGAACTAAAAGTTTTTGTCTCTCACCAAAAACATAAGATTTTGGATTGATTTTCATAAATATTAAAAGGGGAGCAGCTACTCTCAAAAGTTATATTAAAATATCATCTCATAACATTGAATATATATAGTGATATAACTTGATTGAAAACCCTAATATAAATGGGCTATTGGGCTTTTTGTGTTGGATACTCTAATATTCTCTGCCGCCACCATGCGCTTCCAACTTTTGCGCTATGATTTCTTTCCTAATCTAAAACTTTAGTATTCAATTTACAAACTGATAGTCTTCCTATGACTAATATAGGTTTTTGTTTGATACCCCCTCAATCATACCCATGACCGTTTCAAAAATATCATACCTCTAAAAAAAACATAATTTTTGGATCTTTTATATTTTAGTTTTTCTAAAAAAAAATTATTAAAAAGTACTAATAAAATTTTTTAAGAATCAAAAGAAAAAATCAAACATATATGAAATGAAGAACATTCTCAATTACCTTGGAAATCAAACTCCACATCCTAAATTAGGGTTTGTTGCTTGCTCGAGGGATACTAAAATATAAGATATTTAGTTTAGGAGATAAAAAACTGTAAATTTTTTTGTAAGATATTTAGTTTGATGTTAATATCAATATATTTTTAGATATACATTTTTATTTATAGTTTGAACTAGGGAATTTTATTCCTAGGACCGCCACTGATAGTTCATCTAATATAAGGTTAATAACATAAAATAAGATAGGTCAATTGCATAGGCTATTCTTCTCTTGGATCCGCCTATGGGTGCTATCTGAGCAGATGAGATGGCTTGCGACCACTAGTGGTTTAGTCACAAACATGTTAAAACATCCGGTTTTGGTAGTCAGTACTCAGTTGCATTGTGGTTCCTATCGAGATGCAAATCCTATACATGCTATGCTATGTTGCAGCTAATCCGTAGAAACCTAACATCGCATCCTCAGCTAATACTTATACGAACTGCTAGCCACATTGTGAATCATCAAGTCAAGGCCAGTCTTGAAATTTTTTAATATAGAGACAGACTTATAAAATATAAAAACTATAGGCCAATGTTTTCATTTGGTTTTACCCAGGATCGGCCATGCAAAGATAAACATAATATTGTTTAGGAACAGATGGTAAAAAATTTATCCAAAGTAGTTAGAGGAACAAAATTAGAAGAAAACATGTATTCTATGATATTCCTCTATAATTTAACCATTTGTCAAAAATTTGAGGAAAAATATTTTCCTCTAACTATAGAAGAATCAAATGAAAAAAACACAATTCCACCAAAAAATATTCCTCTCCAAATTTGTAGAGGAATGTAACTGCCAATTTTCCTCTAATATTTATTCCACCATCATTTTTCAATTTTGTTCCACTAATTGTTTTTGGTTGCAACCATTTGCACCCTAAGATAAAAATTAAAACAATGAAATAGCTTAATTAAAACTTTTTTTTCACGTCAAATTCATATATTATTTAACATCCATTACAAAAGAGTTTGTAAAACCATAAAATACAACAATAAAATCTACCAACAACATAATTAATTATAACTGTAAACGATAAAGAAGTGAACTTTGACGATGCTTTCAAGAAGAGAGCCTTACTCGCTAACGAATTATTAAATCCGTTAAATTCCTTCTTTAGAATCAATCCCAAACTAATGAGATCGTTGTTTTTCTTGGCTATCATCTCCTGAATGAAACTCTGTAGTCCTACATTAGTGTTGTTGATATTTTGCTCTATAGTTTTGCATCTTCGTAAAGACGATACTTCGCGATACGAAAACCTTATCATCTGTAAATGTCAACGGTTGATCTTGCATGATTTCCTTGTATCTTCTCAAAAATAATATCCCTGGATCCCACCGTCTTCGTCCAAGGCACCAATAGATCTTTAAGTGAGAAGTTTCTTGCCACAATTCAAATGAAAATGCAAGAAATTCAACAGAAATTTGGTCATCGTAGTAGATTTTTCCACCACGGGCATGAAAAATGCTTGGGTGGAACGAAATTGTTGCACACCAACATCANTGAAACTTGGTCATCGTAGTAGATTTATTCCACCACGGGCATGAAAAATGCTTGGGTGGAACGAAATTGTTGCACACCAACATCAATATCATATTTCATTGTTTCCATAGAATGAGAACAAAGAAATTGGATAAACACCGGTTGACAAGTCTCTCCATAAATTATCATGGTAAGATTTGATAACCGTTGTGAACACATCATCTGGAATCGATGATAAACACTTCCAAAGAAGGAGAAGAGGCAGTGAAAACAAATGATAGAAAGTTGTCTTGCAAGGCATCTTTGATGGATCGGCATAATAAATCACAATCGCCTTTCTCGTCGCTCTTTGGGAGAGAGAAGCTTAATTAAAACTTTATTGTGCAAAAGTAAAAAAGAAGGACTAAAAGCTTTTTTTGTTTGTCACCAAAAACACAAGATTTCATATTGATATTTCATAGATATTGAAGGGAGAACGGCTATTCTCAAAAGTTAGGTTATAATCATCACATAACATTGAATGTATAGTGATATAACTTGATAGAAAACTCTAACATAAATGGGCTATTGGACTTTTGTGTTAGATACTCTAATATTTTCCGCAACCACCTACGCTTCCAAATTTTGCGCTATGATTTCCTTCTTATTCTGAAACTTCAGTATCCACTTTACAAACTGAGAATCTTCCTACGACCATGATAAGTTTTTGTTTGATGTATAGACCCCTGGGCAAAATTTAAATTTTGGATCTTTTATATATAGTTTTTTTAAAAAAAATTATTAAGAAATACTAATAAATGTTTGTGTATTAGATTTCAGCCGTAAAATTTATTTACAAACCTTAAAATTTATATATTAAGCAAAACAATCTGCATGTATATGTAAATTTATTATGTGAATTTACAAAACTAATAAAATATTAAAACGCAAATAAAAAAAAGATTGTGGTCATCAACATTCATAAAAAAAAAATTTGTCTTTAATATTTATGGACATGAAATCTTGTAACACATTTAGCTTTTTGATCACTACGCTAGATCAAGATTATTTGTCTAAATAAACCAATTAACTGTTGATGATTGTTACTTATGGTTCACAAATTAAGAGATTTTGTTAATTTGGAAAGCTGGGAACAGAATCTAAAGTAATAGCAAACAATTAGGACACACTGATTTTGAGCAAGAGTTGTACCAACATATATATGAATCATGTCATGCCACTTGCATAATTACACAAATGAAAACATCACAACAACAACAAAAACTAGTAGCTCAATAATTTAATTTTTAATTTTAAAATTTCAATTTTCAGAGTGAAATGAGAACCAATAACCGATCGGTTTATTATTATTTTTTTCTTGAAAAAAATCGAAAAAACAAAAAAAAAACCGAGAAAAACCGAACCGAAAATACCAGAAAAAACCAAAACTTAACCGAAAATTAACCAAATAAACCGAATCTCAAAAAAAACCAAAACGATTTCTGAACCGAACCGAAATTTTATTCGGTTTAGTTTGGAACGCAAATCCAAAAACCGAAAACCAAAATTTCTGAACCGTTCCGATCCGAACAGACCCGATTCCCAGCCCTAGGGGCAACCAAGACAACGGAGCTTTGTCTCTACTTACACAAGTACAAGAGTGCCACTCTGAAAACTGAAAATTTACAATTATAAATTTAAATTATTGAGCTACTTATGTTTTTGTTGTTGTTATGATTTTGTCATTTGTGTAATTATGCAAGTTACATGATTTGATTCATGTATATGCTACTGTCCTAACTATTTGCTATTATTACTTCAGACCCTGTTCCTGCTTGCCAAATTACCAAAATAAGTTTTGCCATTGAATGTCTTGAAGATGAGAGCATTGATATGATCTCTTTAAGTGTTCCAAAGAGCTTTTGTAGTAAACTTTCACTGATGTGATGTAATTTCCTGGATCAACCACAAACAAGCACAACCAAAAAGTAACAAAAATTATCAAAGAGACATAACATTAGTCTACATAGATATTGAAAGTAAAAAGCTTTATTGTGCAAAAGTAAAAAAAAAAAGACTAAAAGCTTTTTTTTGTTCGTCACCAAAAACACAAGATTTCAGATTGATATTTTATAGATATTGAAAGGAGAGCGGCTACTCTCAAAAGTTAGGTTACAATCATCGTATAACATTGAATATATATAGTGATATAACTTGATTGAAAACCCTAACATAAATGGGCTATTGGGCTTTTGTGTTGCATACTCTAATATTCTCCGCCGTCACCTTAACTTCAAAATTTTGCGCTATGATTTCCTTCTTAATCTGAAATTTCAATATTCACTTTACAAACTGAAAGTCTTCCTACGACCAAGATAGATTTTTTTATGTACAAACCTCTAAGAGAAGTATAATTTTGGATATAGTTTTTTAAAAAAAATTAGTAAGAAATACTAATAAATATTTGTGTATTAGATTTCAACCGTAAAATTTATTTATAAACTTTAAAATTAATATACTTATTAACCTTTTAATTATTACTTTAAAATAATATATTTAAGTTTTTTTTAAAAAAAATAGACTCCTAAATTAGTAGAATATGGATCAGAGTTTTGGGAAATCGCACTTACCACCCGCACATATGGGCCGCCCTGATCATACTAAAATGGAGAAAATCATAAATGATGAGACTAATCTAATTGGTGTATTACACTACTTTTAGTAGAATATTATTTTAAACATTAGTTTAATATAATGAAAAGACAATTGTTATCACATTCCCATAGATTCATTTATCTTTGAAGAAAAACAGAAAAATAATAACGAGTAAAAACATCTTTAATGTAAAACTTCATTTTTTACTTTAAAATAGAGTGACTCCATTTTAGAGTTGGTTTGGTCTAACCCCACTCTATTTTTGGGTGTAACTCCATTTTGGAGTGGAAAATGGAGTAAAAAATGGAGTCATAAGTAACTTTACTCCATAAATAGAGTAATCTCATTTTTTTATTCCATTTTGAAGTGGAAAATGGAGTAGGGTTGGAGCACATTTTACTTTAAACTCCATTTTCTACTCCAAAATGGAGTTTAGTGTAAAAAATGGAGTAGGGTTGGAGATGCTCTAAGTTACTGAGATAAAATGGGAGTAAGATAGAAGAGAGAAATCTATCTAACCTTTTAGTGTGACTTGTGAGAACAACGAAGATTGAATGAAGGGTGCAAATGATTTGTAATTTAGTGAAATAAAATTAGAAGAAAACATGTATTTCATGATATTCTTCTATTATTAAATTATTTGTTAAATATAATATAATTTTGAAGCCAATTAATTTTAGAATTTGCATTCATTCATTTGTATGAAAATATATTCCAAAATATTAATTTAATATACTCAAATATATTATAAATATCAAAGTAATATGTTTAATCTAAACATTCATATTTACAATATATAATAACAATTGTAGGATATAAATATAGTCTATAAATTTAGTAATGTCACAACAATGTAATCTAAAACTTGAAAGAATCTCAAACTTTAAACAAATCCTTTTGACATATAAAGTGCCTAGAAAATATATTTGTACAAGTTTCATCTTATGAATTTGGGTGGAAACAATGATCAAAACACATTTATCCATATCCATGAATCTTAGAGAGTCGTCTCAGTCTTGTTTTTTTTTTTACCTGATAGAAAGAATGATAGAAATTTGACTAAGAATTTACATGTTTCATTCCTATATGACAGAGCCAATTCTACATTATACATCTAATCAAAAATTCATCACCAGAATCAGAAACATCCACCTCCCCTGTGAACTCCAATACCCATTTCTCAAAAACCGATCTGAATTCGGAAAAATCTCGGCCTGATCTAGACAACAAACTAATCACTTTTAACTTAGTATTAGCATCCAACTCAATTCCTTCCTCAATACATTCCTTTACAATCTTTTTCACTCTTTCATTCTCTTTCTCCTTCTTGCACAAACCAGAGATTATAGTCCTATAAGTCCTTTGATTAGGAAACACCCCATCTTCTTTCATTTTGCATATCATAGAACAAGCTTCATCAATTCTTTTCACATCCACAAGTCCTTTAATACCTACTGTATATGACACAACATCTAAAGGATACTTCTCAGTGATGCATTGATTAAACAACCGAATCGCAGTACTATATTTACCACACTCTATTAGACTGTTTATCACCACAGTATGAACATGAGCATCGAGACGAATTTGCTGCTTGATCATTTCTTTATACATTTTAACAGCTTCATTACATCTTCCTCCTTGAATAAGTGTTGTAAGATAGCTACTATATGTATAACAATCCAATAAGAAATGTGTAGACATGTAGCAAAAACACTTCCAAGGCGCGATTGGCTTTCCCTGCTTTGCAAAAGAAGTTTATAAGCGAGTTTCCGGTAACCAAATCTAGTCCTGTTTCTGTACCATTGGCGATAGAAGTAAGGAGATGGAAGTTCCTAGACAAAGATATACTAGACACTATTGAAGCAAACGTATACTTATCAGCTACAAGTTTCTTTTTCCTCAAACTGGTGAATACTTTAATAGCGTCTTCGAATCTTCTTAGTTTTGTAAATGTGTGGATCATCACATTGCAAAGAACGATATCCGGATCTAAACCTTTAGATTTCACAATGTTTAACACATCAAAAGCTTCTTCAACCATTCCAAAATTTATAAAACCTTTGATCAAACTAGTATATGTCACAAGATTCGGGGAGCAACCGATCTTAATCATCTTATCGAACAAATCAATCGCCTTTTGTGGCTCTCTTGAACGAACAAACCCATTGATTAACATGCTCCAGATATTAACAGATACAGTGATTCCACTACAAATCATTAATCCAACCACTTGAAACCCTTCAGAGACGAATCCTCTTCTACAAAAGACCCCAAGAATCTGCCCAAATCTCTTGTTGTTAGGATAAAAACCTTCTCTAATCATCATCTTCAAAACTATCTTAACCTTAACCAAATCTTCTCTACTGCACAAATGACTTAAAGCAATGTCGAAAGTAAAGAAATTTCGAACATTGATTCCATCAAAAATTTCAAGAGCTTGATCAATAAGATTGTTCTTGAAATAAACATCCATCATCATGTTATAAGCACGAGTGTTTGGCACATATCCAAAGTCCTTCATGCTTCTAAAAACTTCGAAAGCCTTCTCATAGATATGACCACGCCAAAAGATTTCTAGTAATAACAATAAAACACGAGGCTTTATCACACAACCGGAACTTTCCAATCCTTGTAAAACTCTATCAATGGTTTTGTAATCCTGAGTTAGTTTATCAACAACACTAACCATGTGATCAAATGCTCGATCATCGTGGAAGTAATTGTTTTGCTTCGCGCACCAGAAGAAGAAATGTAGTGTTTTTAGATCAGAAGGGGATTCTCGTAAACAAGAGTAGACATTATCGTGTTTGAGCGGTTTCGGATGAGCAACTCTATGAGAGCCAGCGGTATTTTCCCGAGAAAATTCACCGGTTTCCTTTACTTTCGATGAAAATTGACAGAAACTGACTGCGTTAAGGATTTTCCTTCTCTTCGTTATCCAATTGCATCTCCATAGCATCTTAACCAGGACGCCTAATAAAGTCAATCACCTGAAATCCGAATAGACGATTTGGATTGATGAAGGATGATGAAACGTGTGTTTATATTGTTTTGAGCTGCTGGAACTATATCCTTGAGAAACACATGCATCTTATTCTGCAAATCGCTATAATGAAACGATTCAAAAACGCTAAGTTAAATCAAAAGGATGAACATTTCAAAAAGTTCATTCAGACATTTTGTCGAACACTTGATCTCCAGTATTTATTTATTGAATCGAAAGCTAATGAATCAATCAAAAAAATTTTACAGAGTATATAAAATCAGATTCTGAATTTCAAAGATATGAAACGATTCAAAACGCTAATTCAAATCAAAAGTTCATTCAGACATTTTGTCGAACACTTGATCTACAGTATTTATTTATTGAATCGAAAGCTAATGAATCAATCAAAAAAATTGTTACAGAGTATATATAATCAGTTTCTGAGTTACACAAACAACACTTTATAATCATCTGTACTCACAAATCATTCAATACAAGCTAAAATTATCATTTAGCTTTATAATCATATATCTACCCAAAAATCATTGTTTGCAAACAAAGATCACAGAAGCTTACCGTTTAGAGCATAGATTCAGAGACACTTCGAATCAACGAAAGATTTGTAGAAAACACCAACGAACGGAGAAGATGGCGAAACGATTCGAAATGCAAATGTAATTTATATAATAAAGAGATAAGGGTAAAGTCGTAAATAGTTCCCATTGAGATGGTTTTGATTGGGCCTTTGTTTCTAGGCCCACCATGGGAAGACAGATCTTCGGTCCTCACTGGTTCGGTATAACTGCTACACCAGAACTCGGCTTGTCCTCAAACCGGAGTACCATGCAAACAATTGTTCTTTTGAGGAGAGGAGATCTTCACGGCGGAGTGAATCGAAACCCACATCGACTCTTCGACCTCTGATCAGGCAGCCGCGGTGTCGGAGTAGCTAACTCTGCACCGTCTCACTGAAACTACTCATTGTTTTCTGATCTTGATTTCAGGAATTTGGAGAATAGGTTTGTCGGTTGAAAGTCTTTGAATGAAACAGGGCCGATCCTGAGCCCAAGCAGACCCAGCATGAGCTTGCGGTCCATTTTATGTTTTTAAAATTTTACTTTAAAGACCGGTCTATTTTCAAAATTTTATTTTAAAAACTGACCTATAGTTTTCATTTTATCTTGCGGCCTTTAAAATCTCAGGACCGGCTCTGGAATGAAGTTCTAGCCATTGAAACCACCGCCTGATTCTCGGTGGTTATCCCAAGTCGCGGGATAAGTGATTGTACTCAGAAAACGGCGACTAGGCTTACATTTCATTTCACCACCAGCTCCGACAAATTCGAAGATGCCGACTTGAGAAAAAAGAAAGGAAAGGGAGTGAGTCAAAGAGAGAAAGTGATTTTTTATATAGTATTTTTACATTATTAATATAAGTTTAGAGTTATATATTTATATAATTTTACATTTTCAATATACATAACATAAGATCATTTAAATGTATATTTTTTATACTTAAAAATTTGTAATATTTAATTATATTATGTAAATTTACATGCTTTTATAAAGCACGCTGATTATTGTTTACAAAGCAAAATTTCAAGGCAAAGGAGGGAAGATACGAGAATAAGCAGAAACGACACCGTTCTGAATATAACGTTTAGTATTTTCAGGATCAGGATTCCACTTAATCTCACTAACGTTTGGCGTTTCCACAAACGCAATCGTAAACTCACCAATCTTCTCCATTTTCCCGCGTTTCCCAGCTCTGAGAAGAAGCCCATTGTTTCTCACGTAAGAGAATATTCCGTTTGTGAGCTTAACGATATCTCCCGACTCAAACGCATCGCATTCGTCTCCCCATAACTGTATATGAACCGCAGCCGTTTCATCAGCAGCTAACGCGATACAATTCGATGATGTAGACGATTTGGATTTATCAAGGATGATGAAACGTGTGTTTATATTGTTTTGAGCTGCTGGAACTATGTCCTTGAGAAACACATGCATCTTATTCTGCAAATCGTCAAAACAGCTTCTCAATTTTAAAGATATGAAACGATTCAAAACGCTAATTCAAATCAAAAGTTCATTCAAACATTTTTTTTTTGTATAACCTAGGTGTCCTGACACTCAATCAGAGTGCAGACTAGCTACGTGAATGTTCAAATGGAACTCTACGTGAATGTTCAAATGGAACTCTACGTCTAGCTACAGTCCACATGTGAAATCTGCAGTGATCGAGAAACGAACCAGATGACGGTACTCACAGCTGTAAGCCAATTACCACCAAATCTAGCGCAGACTAGCCACATAAATGTTCAAATGGAACTCCACGTCTAGTTACAGACTATATGTGAAATCTGTAGTTACCGAGAACCGAAGACGGTACTCACAACTGAGAGTCAATTACCACCAAAGCTAGATGCTCTGGTTATTATTCAAACATTTTGTCGAACACTTGATCTACATTATTTATTTTAGCTTTACTTATTGAATCGAAAGCTAATGAATCAATCAAAATTTGTTCTAGACTATATATAATCAGCTTCTGAATTCTAATCAACATAATTTTATAATCATCTGTACTCACAAATCATTCAATAGAAGCTAAAACTATCACTATACTTTTATAATCATCTAAATCCAATAAATCATTGTTTATAAACAAAGATCACAGAAACTTACCTGTTTAGAGGATAGAGTTAGAGAGACTTCGAATCAACGAAAGATTTGTAGAAAACACCGACGAATGGAGAAGACGACGGCGAAGGTTTCGACGTGAGAAGAGAGAAACGATTCGAAACACCAATGTGAATTATATAAAGAGATAAGGGTAAAGTAGTAAATAGTTACTCATTGAGATGGTTTTGAGTGGGCTTTTGTTTCCAGGCCCACTAATAACCAGTTTGATCCAACACAAGTTTAAATACAATGCCATTTAACCAATTTTTGTTCACATTACATAAGTTTTTATTGATTTTATTGACTACATAAAAATATTGTCTACCTACAAAACCAATAAAATACTAAAATGTTAATAGAATAAAATGGTTTTGGTTATTATATATATTTTTTAATTATTTAAGAATATTATAT
>OVBE01005968.1:0-13499 GCA_900406425.1 Iberis pinnata
TATATATATATATATATTCTGTATATAATTGATTAGTATATACAAATTAACAATTATAATTTAAATGTGTGATCCGAGGTGTTCTTATAACCTGTCGTTTGCCGATGGATTATGCATACAGATTTTTGGCTAACATTGGAGATAATCGACTAAAAGTTATTATATGTGTTATGAGATTCGCAAAAATTGAAGTAATTAAGAGAAAATGGCGAGCAACAACTGCATATAATTGTACACAAATAATGTTGAACACAACTTTACCAGAAGTTTCGAGAATGAGATATGACAAATATTGCCAATTGTTAAAATTGATTTTGAAATAATATCAATAATATGATTATTTATTATTGATATATTTATAAATATTTTTTTTTACTTAGTTATGTTTATTACTATATTATTTTTAATTTTACTCTCTCTATATAATATTATTAAATAATTATGTATGATTTGAATAAAAATATAACAGACATATATTATGCTGAAATCGACACAAATATACATTTAATTATATATTATCCAAAACAAATATATGTGACAATTCTTTTAGAATTTAAACTAAATCAATTTGGAATCATGAACATAAAACCAATCTTATCGAATGCATGCATACGTACGAATTGCAAGTATTAAAAAAAAATAAACAAAATAATTATTCACTAATAAATTAAANATATAAACAAAATAGTTATTCACTAATAAATTAAGATAATTGAAATAAAACCAAAATCAAACTTGAAAACTATTAAACCAAATATATGATAGAAATTGTGATTTTAATCATGATTTAACTAAAAGTTACTCATGCCCGCGCATGGCGCGGGCCGCGCATGGCGCGGGCCGCGCACCTAGTTAGACTGAAAAATTATTTGTCCACGGTTTAAACTTTCACTAAATTAAATTTAAAATATTGTGATTTATATATTAACAAAAAAACATAAAATTAGGATGATTTAATGGACGGATGTATAACATGGGTTTGCTTTAGGGTGGACATTCGAGTATCCATTCGGGTTTGAGTCAAATTTTTTGGATTTTTCGATAAGAGGGTCTAGAATCTGTTCGAGTATTTTATACTTTTTGGTCGTGTTTGGATATATCCAATTTTTTTATAAAAAATCGAAGTAGTCCGAACTAAATTTTTTTGATTTGAATCAATGTAAAATTTTATTAGTGTTAAATTTTTTAATAATTAATTTAAATATGATTTATTCTTTTTTCTATTGAATTTATTTATTCGATGAAAGTTAAATTATTTTATAAAATTATATAAGATATTAACTATTACAATATCTATATGATAAAATCTTATAAATAATCACATATTTAATACAATAGTGATAAGTTCAGGTACTCATTCGGATTTTTTTTTTCCAGATTTTAGGTAATACATTTTCGGGTTCGGATATCCAAACTATATAAAAAATAATGGTTCGGATATTTTATATTTTTGGTTTGTAATTTTTTCAAGTTCGGATTTGGGTTTCAGGTTTTTTATCCACCCCTAGATATACCCATGCATTAAACTTAATCTGTTATATAATGAGGAGTTACTCCTCCCTTCTGAAGCTTTCAAATCATTAATTTTTAATCATGATGGTCCATACTAATTTCTCTTCTAGTCTCAGAAAAATAACTTTGAATCTATTATATAATGAAGGAGTACCACATCATCAATTTTTCATCATCCTACTAATTTCTCCTCTAATACCATTATTTCAACGAAAATAATTTATAATTTGTTTAATTTACAATTTATGGATTTAATTAATGCTAAATTAATTATTTTGTTAACAATAAAATTTACTTAAAACTAATCAATTCTAAAATTTGGAATGCTTTTCTCTCTGAAAATAAATAGAAAATTTTTTTTTTGGTCAAACGAATTTCATTGAGAACTTAATAAAAGAGGTTAAACAGAGTTTGGCTTATCCAAAGAGATTGCCTGTAGTGCCGATTAGGTTAAATAATCAGCATGATCATTAAGCGATAGGAATGAGCTAAGCAGAGTCTTGATCGTTCCCAATAAACCATATAGTTCATTATCCGAGCCATTTAAGGTGAATAATCTCACTAAGGTTTGAGAATCAGAGAACGAACACAGTGAGACTAGTCCTGTTCACTTCAATAGCATGGTTGAGGGCTGCCCTTAATGCTAAAGCTACAGCCATATAAAATAAATAGAATTTTATATGATTGATTTTTTTTTTTGTCATATACTCATCAATTTGTTGAGTTTCAATTTCAATATATATATTTTAAAATTATAAGAATTTTTTAATTACTTTTCAAGTTGTTTACACATTTCAGGTTTAGTTAGTGTACTATAAAAACCTACGAAAAATAAAATATATTCGTCTACGTTATGATATAATAATAATAATAAATCCATTGTAATTGGATGAAAATAGTCATCAGTCATTAAATATCATAGTAAAATATTTGTATGATTGTATATCTATAGCTTTCTTTTTTTTATATTAACTTCTTTTAGAACATAAAAATTTAAATACATCATGTTTAAGTTATGAGTGATTTAGTAAAATAGGTGTATTATTATTTTAAATAGGGGAAATGAATATGTACATAGACTTAGTTAGTAATTTGGGTGGTTTTTGGGAAAAAATAAAAATTATTTCCCATTCTATCCCTCCATAATTAATAGAAAAGAAAAATCTAACTTTTAAATTAATATAAAAATAAGATTTACATTTTTTATGAATTAAAAATGTAATCATGCGTGTACAATCTTAGGAAAGTCCAATATATTTTATTATTACATTATACAAAATCATTAGCCAATAAAGAAACTAGAGTTACTAGGATTGAAAATGAATTCTTCGTCAACCAATATACGTGTGTTCATATGATCATTTGTATATTCGTATGAATGTATATACATGTTATTGTTCATATGAAATTATTTTGTTCATACGGTTATATTTTGTTCATGTTTAAATTTTGGGCAACTACAATAGACTTGAAGATTAGTAAGAACACAAACTTGATTTGAAATCAATTCTTCGTGAACCAATTTACGTGTGTACGCATGAACATAATTGTATTCATCTGAACGCATCCCTGTTCATATGAATATATATATATATATATATATATATATCTTGGTTATTGGTCATATGAATGTACATTGTTGATGTGGTTATATTTTGTTCATGGGAATACAATTTGTTCATCTGATTTCTTGTTTCCGGTTGATCTTCTGACATAAGATATAAGAGGTTCATTTGTTTCAACATAAGATCTTCTGAAGAACTCTAATACACATGTCATGAATCAGATAAATCAAAAATCAAAACATGATATTTATGTTAACAACTAATTAGATTGTTCATTCAAAACAGAAGAAAAAATTGAACCATGATTTTGTAGTTCACATGAAGAACTCAAATGAATAAGAAATGAACACATAATATTTCATTTATGCATTAGACTAAATCAGATGAATAAAATCTCCTAAGAACCATAAAAACCCAAAACAAAGAATCTCCTAAGAACCACAAAAACCTGAATCAAAGATTCTCCTAAGAACCCGAAACAAACAATCAATTAAGAACCCTAAAAATCATAATCACAATCGTTTAAAACATTCTATAAGAACAATCAAACAATCTAATAAGAACCCTAAAACCCAATTCGTAAAAACTATCATAATCGCCGATTGAGAGAAAAAAACAAAAATCGGAGAAGAAAGCGAACGTGAGAGAGAAGAATCACCGAGTGGAGATTAAACCGCCGACTGGAGATTTCACCGCCAACCGGAGCGAAATCGCCTATGGGAGCAGAAATCGGAGAAGAAAGTCTACTGGCGATGAGAACGTGAGAGAGAGAACTCATGTGTTTTGAGTTACCTAGGTAAGTTTCAAGTTTTAATTACTTTCCTAAAGTTTTTATAATATTTTAGTTTAAATAATTAAAGATAACAAGAAAATTAAATTTTAAATCAATTAGAATCATTTTAAAAAATACAACTAACGATTATTTAGAAATTGTTTTCAAATAGAGATGAGGATATGATTGTAATTTTATAAGGTAAATTACCTTAATCACTAATGAATTTTAAACACACCTCTTTCTGAAATTAGACAACCAAATAGTGACCAATTCTTCTATTAATTCTTAATGAGTTTATTTGATCCTTTTAATCAACGGAATAAAATTCTTAAGAAGTAAACTGAAATGTTAGGAGCCATATAATATAAATTACATATATGGTACATACATAATAATTAACACAATTAGAAGAGATCAATAAAAAAAAGAGAAAGAATCAGAAAAAACAATATATATATATATATATATATATATAGTTGTGCTTCTGTCTTTAGATGACCCTAGGCCATTTTTTTTTTCAAAAGGGCACAAAATGCTTTTTGTTCATCAAAACATATTTACTGATTTATATATTTATACAAATTTTTAGGCCACCAGAAAATTACAAAAAACTAAATTATATACAAAATTCCACTTGATTCTAGTTGAAATCTAAAATAGTTCTTGCCAACTAAATTCTTTATTGGTTCTGGAATCGCATCAGGATCTTCAATCTGTTAAAACAAATAAATATCATACACGGTTAAAGTTTTCTTAAATTATTTTAAAAACAACTAATAATGATTTTACCTCATCGAACCTTTCCTTTAAAAGAGAAGTTGTTGATTGACCAATTCTTTCAGCGGCAACTACATCGAATAGTAAGCATTTAAACTCACTCGTTTGATCTATCACATGGACATGCAACTTGTACCTTGTAAATAAGTAAAATCAATGATAAAATCAAAAAAATAATCTTACAACCTACAATCTTATAAAATACACAACGAAATATATGTACACAAAAAGCTTATATATTATATTTGAATTGCTAACCTTGCACCAACATTGGTAACCCATTTATCACAATTATTACATTTCCATTCTTTCTTCTTCATCTTATTACTTTCATCGCTTATAACCACATCATCTGCGACTTTCTTGTTGTATTTATTACATGCAACATAATACCAAGCCCAATCGGTATTTATCTTAAGGATTGTGCACATTGTCTTAACTTTGCAAACCTAGTTTTTGAAACAAACGTATCAAACATTTAAAGCTTATAAATAGAGAATATATATGTATATAATTATAAATGAGACAAACCATACATCGTTTGTCCAGTATAGTCTTTCGATCTAGATCTTCCTCTTTGAAAGAGTTTTTTGAACTTATGATAATTTTTGGTTTGCTCTCCAATATCGTTAGAGCTACTCTATCTTCAGGTAAACTAAATAATAAAAAAAAAATTAAAAAACAACTTATGGTATTAAAAATATGAAATATTGAGTACAATATAAATTGCGAAATTTGAATAAATTAATATACTTACATGCGCATGAAGTCCAAGACATCAGGGAATTTTGGATTGACAATGAGTTTAGAGCAACCAAAAGCATTGGATATGCTGTAGATATCTAATTTAAGCAATTCGCAAATAAAAAGTTGTACGTTAAAGAATTAACAAAAAAAACAGTGTAGTAACGTTTTTTACTAATATTTAAGTAAAAAATTATGGATAAAAATTTACTTCCATACTCTTTAATTTTTGCAAAGCGCAAACAAACAATCAGCATTTGTCCTTCTTGATCCACTGCAATATTGTAGAGTTCTTATGCAAGAGTCTCCCATAAAATGCATGATAATCTTTCATCACTGTTTAGTTAAGATTAATTTAGTTAAGAAAATATCAGTTTAAACATTAATCCTTTAAATACATAGTAACAAATATTGTATAGATAACACTTACTTATGATTTCGCAGTTCGAAATCAATTTTTTTTCTTCGGTTTCTCGTCTTTATTAGTAGCTTCAAGTTTTCCAAGATTGATCACTTGTCCTATGACATCTGCATAGACGATAAATTTGAATAAAATCATATAAAATATAGCATTTATAATTAGTTTACTAACCAATGAGTAAAGAATAATCTAGACTCCATGTAAAAATTGAATCATATGGAGCAAAATCGAAAAAGTAATTGTCATCTTTAATTCCTCTTAATTCTTGAATAATTGTAGAAGACATTATATTCATCTTGTATTCATGATTAGTAGTTTTGAATAATCCAGAATTTTGCCAAAAAAAATTATGGATTGTTATCCACAACCCAACTCGAAACTTTGATTCAAATCTTGCAGCGAACTCACGTTTCACAGATCCTTGAATTTTTGATCCCTACATATGATCAAAAGAGTATATTAGGTAAATTTTTTTTTTTATAAAAATATATAATTATTAAACGTAAGACACAATTAAGAATACCTCTTCATCCGAAATAATAAATTCAATAGATCTAATAGGATCTCTTAGGTTTTCTGGTCTTCAAGCGTGAATAACATTCACCTTTACATGCCATGATTTCTTAAAAGGTTTTACTTTGCTCAATGATGCATAAGCAGAAAGTTTCGCAACTGTTTTATCCATAGCGAGAAAGGTATGTTTTTTTCTTCTTTGAATCGATTATGGAGAGAGATACATGAATGAATTGATATTATGTAGAATCGATATTTATATACATTTTGAACTATATCGTGTAAATAAAATAATTGTTAACTATTTTTAAGATTATTCACCAAATTTTTTATAAATATCAAGATATTTTTGTTAGGTGAATATAAGGAAAAAGATCCTAACAAATATTTGGGTTAAATATTTTCCATTTTCTTTTTTTAGGTGAATAGATTTTAATATTTATAACCGAAAACTTTTGTTAAGTTAATCCGAGATATTACAAAATATTAATTATATATTTCAATTAAAATTATAATAATATATTTCTAAAAATTTTGAATCTTAGATATTGTGAATCTTAACAATAAATATATCGATTATATAAAAGATTTTTATATATATTTATAACCGCAAACTTTTTTTAAGTTAATTCGAGATATTAAAAAATATTAATTATATATTTCCAATAAAATATTTCCATTAACAATTATAATAATATATTTCTAAAACTTTTAAATTTTAGATATTGTGAATCTTAAACAATAAATATATCGATTATATAAAAGATTTTTATATATTTATTTTAGATATGGTGTATCTTAACAATATCTATTGTTTATAATATATTGTTAAGATAAAGTGTATCTTAACAATATATATCAAGAGGTTACAAAATATTTTTGATAATATTCCATAATATAATATATATTATAATGATTTTCGATTAGATTTCAGGTAGATTGTAAAGATATCGTTTCATTTTGTATGTTAAACTTGTAAAATAAGTTAAGACAATATATAAAAATGTTGTTTTAGGGTTAACATAAAATTATAGAATCAATATTATAATTTAATATATAGAATGAATTGATGGTAATATTTAATTGCCAATTATAATTATTGGAACAAAGTAACTAAATTAAGTGATAGACCGAATAAGTTTATAAAATAAATTTTTACTTATAATTTATATAAGGAATATATATTAACTATAAAACTATTCAGGTTTTTAGAATTAATCGATTTTGTTCGTAAATAGCATAAATGTTAAAAGATATATGAAATAAAATAAAAACGAAAATATATGATTATTCTAACATTGTCCAGATAAATAAATTAAAAGAAAAAAATTAAAACAAAAAGATAATAAAATTAAAATTGATCATTAGAAATATCAATTGCTTGATTTTGGGAGTCCCATCTTCTCGTAATCAATGTTTGGCATTACTATCTTCTTAAGTAATTCTTCAGCTTCATCCTTTTTTTTCTCCTAATGATCCAATTCTCTTGTAATATCGAAATCATGATAACCCACCAACCGATACAACAAAGATATCTTAGCATTTTTTTTAGCGATTTTGATCTTTAGCTGCTCACAACTCTCAAATGCTTCTTGGTATTCTTTCATTTGAAAATACAACCTTGGTAATACGAATTAAGTTCTTTTTTTATCTCTTCGCTGCGGTAGAAACTTTTGCTAAGAATTCTAACTGTTCTCTGGTAAGATATGAGTTCTTTTCTTAAAATCAAATAATATATATAATAATTTCATATAGTGTAATATGAATAGCATCAAAGGATATCTATACCAGCAAATAAAATATTGAATCGAAATAGTAACTTGGGCTAGGTTATTATAATTCGTTGACATGTAATCGAAATAGGACATCTTTATTAATCTCAAAACCCTTAGGTTTCTCAACAAACACATCCTCTTGCAAATCACCATGTAATAATGCACTTTTTACATCTAATTGATAGTCATTCCATCCTCTAGTTGCTGCTACTCCAAGCATTACTCTTATTGTGTCTCAACGTGCAACAAGGGAAAAGACTTCATGAAAGTCTACTCATTGAGTTTTGTTGATACCAGGTGCAACATCTACCCTGAAAGCCCATTTCGACTCAAGGCTCAGCTGGACGCCGACATAATAAGGAAAAAAAGGCCCAGGAAGACAAGATCAAGATGGGCCGACCTGGCGAGATGGGCTTTCCAGCTCGTGGCCCATTAGGGTTAATTAATGTAATTAGGGTTTTGAGCTTGTATTTTCACTATAAATACTCATGTAATTATTCCTTAAAGATATATGAAATTCTTTTGAAGTTTTACCCACATAATCTAAGACCTAAACCTAATTATTAAGTCTTCATTCAACAGTTGGCGCCGTCTGTGGGGACTACTGCTTGAAGAAATTTGTGATTTACCTTTGTAGGAAAAACAAGGAACAACCAGCAACAATGACCACATGATTGATCGACAAAACACAGGACGGATCTACCGTCGACCTGACGGACAAAGACGACCACGCCGAGAAGACGACATCTGACCACGAGGAAGAAGCCCCATAGCTCACCATGCAGGATCTGCTATAACAGATGAAACAGCAGCAGGCAGAAACCGCCAAGCTAAGAGCAGAGTCGCAAACCCTAAGAGCGCAACTGGAAGACATTACCGCATCCGCAGAAGGAAGAGACATACGCATTATCACCCGGAACCTGTTCGGTACATCTCGCCAAACTCCTCCTACAGGCGGGGATCGAGGGGGCATAGACCACATTAACACAAACACGTTCAGGAGCTCGGTCGAGGATACCGAGATGCGGAGCATCCGTGAACAGCTGAAAATTATGAGCTCGCAGGTACACCAGGCCACCAGCTCGGCTCCGAATATCATGCGCGCCATAGAGGAGACTCAAAGAACTCCCTTCTCAAGAAAGGTCACCGACATACCAGTTCGGCACTCTGCAAAAGTGAAGTTCACAGGATATGATGGTAAGAGTGATCCAGTCCAGTACCTGACAGCCTTTACCATCGCCATGGCACGAGCACAATTCTCACTTGAAGAACGAGATGCCGGTTTGTGTCAGTTGTTTGTTGAAAATTTGTCAGGTTCGGCTTTGGATTGGTTCTCCCGCCTGGAGCCAAGAACCATCGACACCTTCCAGCAGCTCTCCATCGTATTCGTCAAACATTACTCAATATACATCGCGAAGAGAGCGTCAACAACCGACCTGTGGAATCTATCCCAACGCGAAGATGAAACACTGAAGGATTTTATTGACAAGTTCAAGGGAATCATAGCTTGTATCGTGATCAACGACGAGGGGGAAATTGCCGCACTACGAAAAGCACTGTGGTTTAAGTCAAGGTTCAAAGACGAGCTGCTCATCAATCCGCTACAAACGCTCGAAGATGCGCTCCACCGAGCTAAAAAATTCATCGAAATAGAAGAGGAGCATGTCGTGATGTCTAAAAAACACCATGGCACTCGACCTAGCCGAGATAAGGAGGAAATCCTCGCGAACCAAGGCAACACTACTTAAGAGATAAGCGACGTGCCACTTACGCAATCATGGATAGCAAAAAACGCGCCGACCAGCCTCCACCATCCGATAACGACCTAGAGGCTTACTGCGAATTCCATAAACGAACTGGACATAAGACTGAAGATTGCCAACACTTGCAAACCATCCTCTTAAGAAAGTACCAGGAAGGCGAAATCAATACCAACAGGAACCAGGGCAACGATAGACGACGAGGTGGAAACACGTGGCACAATTCATCTACGAGGGACAAAGACAAAGATAAATCACACTAAGTCAGTACAGTTCGAGAAAAAAGTTCGCATACTAGAGACGATATGGCACTTCCAACCCGAAAGAGAGATCGTAGCCTCGATGACCGAGCTAAGGAAGGTTCACTACCTAGATGGCGAGTCAACGTAATTATGGGAGGGCTAGTCTCGTGCAACGACTCCGTACGATCTATCCGGAACTCCGAACGACGAGCTGTAACTGCACAAAAAGAACGCACTGACATAGCGCCGACCTCTTCACCAATCGAGTTCCGTGACGCCAACCTGAAAGGCCTAAGCCAACCCCACAACGACTTCCTAGTCATCGAGCTCGTCATTGCAAACACGGAAGTAGCAAGAATCCTCATCGATACAGGAAGCTCGGTTGATATCATCTTCAAAAGAACGCTCGACAACATGGGAGTGAACACCGACCTAATCAAGGCAGGTAGCATGACACTCACAGGATTCAGCGGCGAAACTGTCTCTTCCGCCGGCACAATCAAACTGCCCGTCCAGGCCGGAGGCTCTACCCAAATGGTTAGATTTGTCGTTATGGAACAGGACTCGGCATTCAACGTGATCCTGGGAACCCTATGGCTTTACTCCATGAAGGCCGCAGTATCAACCTATCACCAATGCATCAAGTTCCCTACAGAGAACGGGACATGGACGATCAGAGGAAATCAACGTGTAGCTCGGACTTGCTTCCTAACAGAGCATCAAAATCGAACATTGCAAGTGTCAGACAGAACGGTGAGCCAAGCGCCGACTTATGATCCATACCATAACTAGATAAAATCGAGCAAATCAGTATCTGCGCCGAATACCCAGATCGAACCACAAGAATTGGAAAGGAGCTGGACGAAACCATCAAGACCAAGCTGATCAAGTTACTAAAAAAGAATACAAGTACCTTCGCCTGGACTATGGACGATATGAAAGGAATCGACCCGTCAATCACCTATCACGAACTGAACGTAGATCCAAGATACAAACCGATAAAGCAGAAACACCGCAAACTCGGAACAGAACGATCACAAGCAGTCAATGACAAAGTAGAGAAACTCCTAAAGGCTGGCTCAATTGCCAAAGTGAAGTATCCAGAATGGCTCGCCAATCCTGTTGTGGTTAAGAAGAAGAACGGCAAATGGCGCGTATGGGTCGACTTTACCGACCTCAACAAAGTGTGTCCCAAAGACAGCTTCCCCTTACCTCACATAGACAGACTAGTCGAAGCTACAGCAGGCAACAAGCTCCTAACGTTTATGGACGCTTTTTCAGGATACAATCAGATCATGATGCACCAAGGAGATCGGGAGAAAACCGCCTTTATTACAGATAGAGGAATCTATTGCTACAAGGTAATGCCTTTCGGGTTAAAAAATGCAGGAGCAACGTACCAACATCTTGTCAACAAGATGTTTGCGGAAGAGATCGGCAGGTCAATGGAAGTCTATATTGGCGATATGCTTGTCAAATCGGTAAGGGCTAACGACCACGTCGGCCATCTGGCGAAATGCTTCGAAACACTAAATCTGTACGGAATGAATCTTAACCTGGCCAAGTGCACCTTCAGAGTCACATCTGGCGAATTTCTAGGTTACGTCGTCACCAAAAGAAGGATCGAAGCGAATCCCAAACAGATCGGAGCTATCCTCAACTTGCCAACTCCACGAACAAGGAAAGAAGTACAAAATCTCACAGGTCGCATTTTCGCGCTAAATAGATTCATCTCACGGTCCACCGATAAGAGCTTGTCGTTCTATCAACTACTCAAAGCAAACAAATGTTTTGAGTGGGATGACAAGTGCATTCGACGAACTCAAAGCATACCTAACCACGCCTCCTGTACTCGCGAAGCCAGAAGACGGTGAAATCCTGTATCTTTACGTTGCAGTATCCAAAGCTGCAGTTAGCGGCGTCCTAGTCAGGGAAAGCCAAGGGGAGCAGAAGCCGATTTTCTACATCAGCAAGTCACTAAATGGCGCCGAAACGCGATATCCACCGATCGAGAAGATAGCACTAGCAGTAGTATTTGCAGCTTGGAAGCTACGACCTTACTTCCAGTCACACAATATCGTTGTACTGAGCAACCAACCACTACGCATTATCCTTCATAGCCCGAACCAGTCCGAAAGATTGACCAAGTGGGCGGTCGAGCTCAGTGAATACGACATTGAATATCAGAATCGAACATGTTCAAAAGCTCAAGTTCTTGCAGATTTTGTTGCAGAAATACCCCCTGAGGCGCATGTCGCACCTCCACCAAGCATATGGAAGCTTTACGTAGACGGTTCACGAAGAAAACAAGGATCAGGTGCAGGTGTTAGATTCGAATCACCAACAGGCGAGGTGCTCGAACAAGCCTTGTCGGCGCTTCACGAATACATGCTTTTTGCGACTCTCAGCTCGTCACTAGCCAATTCATCGGAGAATACGCAACAAAGAACGAGAGGATGCTACAATACCATCAAATGGTCCAAGAACTGGCCAACTGCTTTGAAAGTTTCGAGTTAACCAAGATCCCACGAATCAAAAACATGCTAGCCGATACCCTAGCCAACCTGGCTTCAAGAAACAAGCTCGAGATAAAAAGGACTATCTCGATGGAGTACTTGACCTCACCAAGTATCACCACCGCAATGTCTAACGCCATTGACGAGCTGGTCTCCTTCGAAGCTGAACAGGACCAACATGACACACCCGACTGGTGAACCGAAATCAAGGAACACATCCTCGAAGGAAAAATTCCCGAAGATAAATGGGCAGCTCGACGACTTCGAGTCAAGGTAGCAAGATAAAATGTTGTATATGGGCAACTTTACAAGCGGTCCGCATCCGGAGTCCTACTATTATGCATCTCGGGGGACAACATGCAGAAAGTACTAGCCGAACTTCACGAAGGTGCAGGTGGAAGTCACTCAAGTGGGCGCTACCTGGCATTACGAATAAAGAAGCACAGACACTATTGGCCCACAATGCTACACGATAGTCAGGAATATGCCAAACGATGCGAGATGTGCCAATGACATGGACCGACTAATCACGCACCTACCGAACCATTAAATGGATCTGTCAATCCCTATCCATTCATGAAGTGGGGGATGGACGTCGTCGGACCTTTCCCAAAAGGAACAAATAAGAACAAATTCCTACTAGTTATGACTGACTATTTCACCAAGTGGGTCGAAGGCGAATCATACACATCGGTCAAAGCCAAACAGGTTTCCCATCCAAAAAACCACAGACTTCTAACTCGGTAAGGGGATTCCTACGTGCAGGATCATTAACGACCTGACTTCTCTATGAGTATTGCAGGTACAAGACTTCATCTAGAAAAACATAATATGCCGACATGGCATCCCGTACGAGATCATGACGGATAACGGCACTAACTTCTTTGCAGAAACAGTGC